>JAQQSU010005638.1:0-13741 GCA_028627135.1 Pseudochirops cupreus | reverse complement strand
TTGGCTTTGACTTTCTGGTTTTGGGACTCAGTTTTCTGGTATTTAAATGAATGCACTATCTATATTTCTTATGTAGAGAGCCTGTTCCATTTTGTGATTAATAACTATATCAGCATATTTATAGTTACTGTAGGCATTGTGAATACTGCATTGCTGATACACCCACCTGCTGAGCTGCCTTCAGTGGCAGATGTGTTTTTCTGTAATTTTGTGAGTTCTAGAGCCCTAAAATTTGTTTAGTCATATTTTATGGGTATTTGAGGTGATTATGTGGGAGCTGCGGAGTGTTCCTGCTTCTATGCTGCCATCTTGGCTCCGCCCCTCAAGAGGACCGACTTTTTCTTATCTTAATATTTTTTGGACATATACTATGTTATGGCATGTTAATGGTAAAGAAAACACAGATATCCTGGTCATAATTTCAATCGACACTTTGCCAATTCTCTTATTTTATTGTATTTATCACCTATTCAATTAAGAAAATTCCTTTTCTCTAAATATAGTTAAACATTTATGGGGATCATAAATTTGAGTGACATAGCCACCCTGAATTAGGATGGTTCTAAAATGTATTTAAGCCTTCTCATTCTTTTGTTTAGGCACTCAGATTTTATATGACTCCACACATGTATGTATTTGTGTAGCTTTAAGGGGATGAACAATATGAATTTATATATCACATAGACTGTTTGCCTCCTTTAACCAAACTTTCGGGTTGACAGTATATGTATGTATGTATACATTTACATATATGCACATATACACATATATACATACACACATATACACTCTTTACATACACATATATACATATATTGTTAACTCTTTCAACATCGTTAGTTTCCTGTGTAATCCTTTAATTTATTCATTTAAAAACATTATTCTGAGAAGGGGCTCATAGCTTCATCAAACTGCCAAAGGGCATCATAATACAAAAAAGATGAAGAACCCTTAATCTATAGGAAATCCTCTTTACTTTTAGACTCTATGCTGGACATTCTCAGTGGTAGTGGCAAGCATCTTTGGCAAGCATACATCTGCCTGTTTTATGCCTTGCTGGATATGTATAATTATTAGGTAGTCATACAAAGTCATCTCTGTTACATCTGTCAAAGAATCATATGTGATTTTGAATTTTCAATCAATTTTAATAAATAAATGCTTAAATTAATAATTAATGTTTAATAACATGTTTACTGACTGACAGTTTTGAGACTGTGCAGAGATGATGGCTCAACTATAAAATATATAATTTGTGGGAAACTGTTCATTCCCTTCTGAGTCCTTCATCAAGGACTTATGTGCGTATATCATCAGAAAGGTTCAATATTGGGAGAATAGACATGAGGTTTTGTAATTAATGATATTTTCTTGGTATCTTTTTTTGTTAGTGAAATTTATGATTTATTTCAAGGTTTATTTATCTTCCCCTATTCCAGATATCTTGACTCCAGTGTAGACCTTCGCCATATGTGTGTGTGTGTGTGTGTGTGTGTGTGTGTATGTGTGTATGTGTGTGTGTGTGTATATGTTTGGAGTATTTTACACTCCTCCTATCTTTGCTTTCTTTAGTACCATTTCTACATCCTTGTGCAGTCCACCAGGACTTTTGTTGTTAGAGCTCCACTATTATGGATAAACAGTTTTTGTTTTTGTTTTTTGGAGAGGAGAGGACAGGGCAATTGGGGTTAAGTGACTTGCCCAAGGTCACACAGCAAGTGTGTCAAGTATCTGAGGCTGGATTTGAACTCAGGTCCTCCTGATTCTAGGGTGGGTGCTCTATTCACTGTGCCACCTAACTATCCATGGATAAAGAGGTTACAAAAATTTTTATGGATGGTTTTCATCTTACCTATGTTTTTGTCGTCCTTTCAGTTTCATTCTTAAATAACCTTAGTCAATCAATAAACCTTTATTAAGTGCTAGGCACTGTGCTAAGCACTGGAAAGGCAAAAGACATTTGCTGCTCTCAAGGAGCTTCCAGTCTAATTGGGGAGACAACATGTAAAAAACTGTATAGAAACAAGCTGCATACAGGATGAATTGGAAATCAACAGCTGCTCTACACTAGAATTAAGAGGGGGTAGAATTCAGAGTCTTCCTCATAGAAGGGAAGATTTTTCCTGGGACTTGAAGGAAGTCAGGAGAGTCAGGGGGCAGAGATGGGGAGGGAAAAGAATGACCTGTCTTAGTTGGGTTTCTCAACAGATACTCTGTAAGCTTGTTTTTCCCTCTTCTATTTCTCATCTTGTTTCCTCATCTCATTTTGTTTAATGAGGTGAAATTGTTCTTAATCTTTCACCACCTTTCTAATTACAAATTAATTTGTATTCTAAACTGGTGTTGATTTTTGGCTGCCATATCTCTCCAGCTGGGAAGGACATCACCTGAGGCTGTTTCTATGTTTGTTTGGTTTCTTTGTCATAGTGACTGATTTTCATACTTAAGAAATGGTCTGTATCAATGTCTGCTCTTTTATCCATTTCCTAATTTTTGACATCAATAACTAGATCATGTTGGAGTTGCCTCAGTTGTCCAACATGTCTTCATATGTTTATTCTTTCTTCTAATTTGGTATTGATTTTGAGTTTTACTTTACTGTTAGTGAAGGACTATATGTAATAAACTGATTTAAAATGGCTCCCATATTGCCAGTCAATCATTTGCAGTCTGGTAATAATAATAATAATAGCTAGCATTCATATAATATTTTAAAGTTTGTAAAGCACTTCACAAACATCTCATTTTATCCTCCCAATCATCCTGGGAAATAGGTGGTATTATCCTTCCCATTGTACAGAAAAGGAAACAGAGGATAAATGACTTGCTCAGGGTGGCACAGGTAGCATCTTTTTTTGTTTGTTTTTTGGAGGAGGGAAGGTAGGGCGATTGGGGTTAAGTGACCCGCCCAAGGTCACATGGCTAGGTTTTTTTTTTGTGTGTGTGTTAAGTGTATGAGGTTAGATTTGAACTCAAGTCCTCCTGACTCCAGGGCTGGTGCTCTATTCACTGCGCAACCTAGCCACCCAAGGTAGCATCATCTGAAGCTGGATTTGAATTCAGGTCTTCCTAACTCGAGGTCCAACACTATCCATTAACCAAATAGCTGCCTGATAAAGTGTAATCAATTTGCAGGAAGCTAACCCAATCAAATAAGCATTTATTAAATGCTTACAATGTGTCAGAATGGCACCTGGGTGGTGTAGTGGATAGAGGGCCTGGCCTGGAGTCAGGAAGACTCATCTTCGTGAGTTCAAATCTGGCCTCAGACAGTTACTGGTTGCCCGACCCTGGTAAGCATTGGCAAATAGGAACTGCCTTATTCTCCTAGTGCTCTAAGTTGCAAAGATCAGAGAGGTGAAGGAAGTTTCTCATGATGCACCTATCAAATCACAGGTGTGGTCCCGCCCCCATCAGCCTGTGTATTGTCTCCCCCAGTGGAACGTAAGCTCCTAGAGGGCAAGATGAACTTCATTTTTGCCTTGGCATTCCTAGATCTCAGAATAGAGGGCTAGGGGACAGGAACTTGACCCAAAACACAGCAGGTGCTTAATAAGTGCTTCCTGATTGGACCGAATTCCATTTCACAACCTTTCCTTAGCTCCCGGGGGCAGGGAGGCCTGACAATCCAAGCCTAGGTGTTAACTACACAATGGCATAAGGCAGCCAGGCTCAGTTTCCTCGGCCCGCCACGTGCTTCCCCTCTAGTGCCCCCTAACGGGCCTTGGGAGCACTTCGTTTTTCCCTCCCTCCTTCCCGGGCTCGGGCGAGCTGGGCCTCAGCTCTCGCGAGAGCTTCTTGCTCTGGCCTTCGGGTCGGGGCCACCTAGCCTCGCGAGAGCGGCGTGGCCACTCAGCCCGCGGCACAAGATGGCGGCGCGCTGGTCGCGTCGTGTTTGCGTTTGTTACTAGGGCTGGCGGGCGCCCGAAGAGGCGGCAGTGGCGTCTTGGAGCGAGTGACCGGGGTAGGTTATAGCTGGAGCCCGGGGATGAGCGGGCCGAGCGCCGTCCCGCCGCCGACGCTCCGAAGCGGCCCCTCAAGGGTCTGCAGGGCCGAGGCAGGGCTGCGGGGCGGAGGCCCGGCCGGGGGTGCTGCGGGAGAGCCCCCGGCTTGAGGCGGCCGGACGGGCCCCGGAGCGGGGTGCGGAGCCCGGGGTAGTGATGGGGGTTTAGCCTCGGAGCTGCCGGAGGAGATGGTGGGCGAGGGGAAGGCGGCGAGGCTGACGGTTGGGGCCGGAGAGAGAGGCCGGAGGAACGAGGCAAGGCCGGCCGAGGCACCGGATTCTAATGCTGCCCCTTGTTCGGGTCCCCCGGGTGACCTTGGGTAAGTCACCAGAGCTCTCGGTTTCCCCAGGGGTGGAAGGAGCGCGACCAGGAAGGCGCCTCTCACCAAGTTCCAGCATCGTATTAACGTCGGACACTGTCGATGTTGGTTTTGCAAGTTGCTTTTTTTTCTGGGATTTATAAGGGACCTAGCGAGGGAAAAGTATATGTATGTTCAGAAATTAAGGTGAGGCAAAGCAAAATACGTCGACTGAAATTTAAAAATGTCCGAAGTTCACTTTAAGCACGATTTTAAGTGTCTTATTAAGGTAACCTGCTTAGAACGGAAAGCATTAGGTTAGAGGATCAGGAAGCCTGGTTTCCAAAGCCCCTTTCTCTTCCTGGGCCTCAGTTTCCCCACCTGTCACCCTGTCACATGAGGGTGTGGAGTCAGCTGATTGTGAAGGTTGTGTCCAGTTCTTCTGTGCTTCCGAGAGGTGCCCCGTCGTTTTGTGTGTCCTTTTCTGGTGCCCTGCGTGTCTCAATGTGGTCGGTGACTGTGGATGGACTGACTAGGGGAAGAATCGGGTTGAGCCCCGAGAGAAACGTGTAAATGACTCATTTCCCCAAAGAGCCGCTTTTGTAGATGAAGCGCTTTGGTGAGGGATGTGAGCTCAGTGCGTTGTCATCAAGAAAGCTCTTTGAAAGTGTAGAATTGACAGATTTGTTATTTTGTAAGGTATTGACACCAGGCGTTACTTTAAAGAAAATGATTAAGCTTTTTTTGATCTAAGTCTTCATTTTGGAATTTACATTTAAGTGAAAAGGGCTTGAAGACAGTATGTATAAATGCAGAAGAAAATGCTTGCTGCAAAATTAACCTGAAAAAAAAAAGCTGTCTTGGAGAGTGGGGGAAAGACGGGCAGGAACAAATGGTGAATTGTAAGGTATCTAACAATAGATATCACCTATTTTACTGTATGTGGGTTTTTTTAAAGCCATGATATTGCTAATTACTGTAGTTCTTTTTTATAGTTCACTAAGCATTTATCAAATGCCCACTATGTGCAGAGCACTATAGTAGACACTGAGAGACATACAATGAAGATATGATCTGTCTTTCTGGAGTTTATATTCCAGTAGGGTTTTTGTCACATACAGAAATAATATAGACAGTAGGGGAGAGGGCCTGTGATTCTATTGCTGTATGGAACTTCTGGATGAGGGAACTACTAATTCAGATCAATATCTGCATTAGAAAATTTCCTGGAGCAATTGTCCTTATTAAAGCAGGGTCCAGGGATCCTTAGGGACCCCTGAGACCATTTCAGGGGTTAAAGAGATGAGATTGGAACAATTTTCTTAATAATACTAAGGCATTTTGATTTTAGTGTGGTAAATACTGGTAACCATAGACTGGGTCAACAAAAGCTTTTTGAGGTCTTCAGAAATATTTAAGAGTATAAAGGGGTCCTGAGACCAAAAAGTATTAAGAACCCAGACCAAGAGTATTGCTGGATTAACTTGTCGGGGGGTCTCACAGCTAGCTCAGAGTCAGGCTCTGAACCTAAGGCCAGCTTTACCCACGGCACTGCCCCTCAGTACACACTAATAATTGACATAAGAAGACCAGGGCAAATGCCATTATTTTTTTTGAGATGTGAGCTTGGAAAGGGCATCACTGAGTTGGGGAGATCGGGAAGATTTTATGGGGAAGGTCACGTTTGGTCTGACCTTAGAAAGATGAGATGGATAGAGTGATCGTGCCTGTTCTCAACTGGTAGAAATCAAAATGAAGGGAGCCTTAGGGTCTTTTTTTGAGCCCTTTAAGTCACTTTAGCACCAGCATCAGCCTAGGAAGGGTGTATTAAAATTTATAGTAGTCGGACAAGAAAATGCTGCTTTGGGATAGGCAATCTCATTGACTACTGGAGCTGTGTATAACAATCTTCCCCCTACTAAGTTCCTGTTCTCTCTCATCAGAGCGGAGAAGTTACCCTGTGTTCTTGAATGCTATATTGATAGAACATAAACCCAGGCAGAAGCTTGGTAAGATGACCCAGGAGATAGACTCTTCTATAGGGTGATGAGTTTTTTCCTTTGCATGACAACCATGAAGGCCATCTACCAGTTAACCGAGAGGTTGTGATCTACATAAGTGGAAAGAATAACCACATGGATGAAATGAGAGCTATTTGCAGCATTAGAATCTTAGCCTGCAAAGCAACAAGGAAAATATTTTGTCTTTTGCATTACTCACTCACTGGCCACTTATATTAATGACTTGATGACTGTCATGTTAAATCACTGTTAACACTGGATACCTTTTTTAAAGTCCACCTATAACATCTCTAATCTAGGATCCCTGCCTCTCTGGAGTTTGGTATACAATTGTTACTTGCTTTAGTAGTCATTAGTCTTAAGTGTCTTTCTTCCCTTTTTAAAAAAAATCCTTCCTTTTTTACTTAGATTAATTTTAATGCAGTATCTCTCATGTATCCAGTTGCATAGTCTACTTAGCAGAAATCTTCCTAGATTTCTCATTATCTTGCAAGCAATCTCTATATTTAATGGGTTTATACACCATCTCTTATGTGTTAAATTTTTTATTTTTCTGTTCTGCTTTCTTTGTTTTTCCATCTTTCTTTTTCGTTGTTATGTTCTTCACTCTACCCCTCCTCCACTCCCCATCCCCAGCTGCAGACAAGCCACATTAAAATGTAATTAGAAAATATTTATAGATAATATTTCATTTAAAAACTGAATTATGTGGCCTTCAGGGGTATTTACTTACGGATTAGTAGTCCTCATTTCTGAGCTTGACACGCCTGTTCTTGGTGACCCTTTCCATCAGATACTGTTGGCAGTTGCCTAACCTTCCTGTCAGGGGTTGGAACTAAGGAGCCAGGAGGTATCCATCCCTCTTTGAGAGGGAGGGGATGGAACTGAAATTGAACAAGAGGGTGCAGGTTTCCAGCCTAGAGAACAACAGAGAGGGAGAGCAATCCCCCCTCTCCCCAGATTGAGGTGAAATTGCACAGTGTCTGTAGGAGAACCCCATAGTTTCTGAACTTTATCCATCTCTGTCCCATGGACTTGTATATGGGCCAACATTGTTGAGCTCCTCCTGATCAAGAACACTTTCAGTTTAAAAAATAAATGCTGCATTTACAAAAATCATTTTAATGCCACAACTATAAGGACTTGAACTATTGCAGATGGCTGGAGGTTAGTAAAGTGATATAAAGGGGATGGGGGGAGAAACCATCTTGAAAAAATATATTTACCTTGTTATTAGTAATTATCTTTTAATTCCTCAAGAAGATTATAATTTCTTTAAGAGAGGAAGTATCTTATACAACTTTTTTTCCCTCAGCTGGAGATATGAAAACCTGAAAAGGAAAAATTTGAGGGGAAACTTTTAGTTCTTTGGTTTAAATCTGGCCCCAGGACACCTACTGCCTCATTTTCCTCAACTGTAAAATGAAGATAATGATAGAATCTGTCTCTCAGGGTTATTTTGAGGATCCAATGAGATAATATTTATAACATTCTGTTATAGATAATTATATTTATAAATATTTATAAAGCACATTGTCTGACATACAGTTGACACTTAATAAATGCTTCCTCCCTTTCCTCGAAGGGAGCTTACAAAATACCAACTTACAAATTTCCTTGACCAACCCTAGTCTTGGAATAGAGGCAGGAACAATGTTTGGATCCATTTCCACCTAGTGCTTAGATTAGTGAGTGATTTCGCAGAAAACTTTGGAATTTTGACTTATGACTTTCTCCTGAGACTTCCAGGTTGTATATGTATTTTCCCCTCTTTGAAATAAATTCAGTAATTTTTATTTTGTCTTAATATAGATTTCTTCAACCCTTTGAGACAATTGGAGATACCCTGGGGTGTAAGTGAAACCAGAGTTGAGGATCACTTGTTTGGGACAACGAACCACTTGTTCTCTACCATATCAGTTGACTCCAGAAAGATGACCAGCATCTCACCATAACACTGAGGAATACAAGAGACACTGAATTTTATCACGTAAATTGACTCTCCAAAAAAGGTAGCCGTCCCTTTCCTTTTTATAAAAGATGATGCACTTATATTTTAAATTTAAATTTTTAGTTTTTGATTTGATTGACAAAGATATAATAGGATTAAATATTAACTATTGTAGTAACTTGTGTTTTCTGTTCTATACTAAAAATTACTATTTTATTCTTTTAGGATGGCTTTGAATAAATCAATGCATGCAAGAAACAGGTACAAGGATAAGCCTCCTGATTTTGCATATCTGGCATCCAAGTACCCAGATTTTAAACAGCATGTCCAAATAAATCTCACTGGAAGAGTGAGGTAGGTCAATAGGCCAACAAGGAATATTTGATTTATAAGGAATCTTGGTGATACATGATATAAATGGAATATACATTATGGAGATGAGGAGGCATTACGGGTATGTACCAGGGCCATTATGTATATGACTGGAGATATATAGTAATTCAGGGAGGGAGTGGGAAGGACGGGAAGAGTGGGATGGGGGGGGAAGAGGTTGGCCAAAGCTGGAAACTGAACATCCTGCATTATGGTAGTAAACATTGTATAAGAAGGTCCTACTCCTCTCTCTTTATCTGTAAACTAAATGAGAATATCAGGCACTGCTGCCTTTGTCCCTGGTAGCTGCATAGTGATTAGAAATGTGAAGCTTTCACACCTGCAGGCTGTAGGAGAGGTGTGGTGCTGTGGCTTCTGGTGGTGGGGGAAATGATATCTAATCTAAGATTCAGCTACCCAGCCTGCCTGTTCCTCATAGCAATAGTAGCTTTTCCTCTCTCCCTCCATTGTGTGACATTGGGGAGTCTGGGAGCTAAATTGGCACTTTCCCAGGATGGTGACCATTGTGCCTTTTCTCCAAGGGACTGGCAAAGGAAAAACTAGGGATTTCCTAAAGTTTCCTTCAAGGTTGTGAAATTTAGGGCTAGGTCTTTGTGGAGAGATGGTGGGTCTTTAGATGAACAGCACTTAGAACAAAGTTGTAAGAGTTTCAGGCTACCCTGAGAGACAAGCAAGCTTAGTGAAGAGTGTTTACTTTGTGGTCAGGAGAGAAATGGGTCAGAATCCTGCCTTGGACACCATGTGAGTGGCAGGTCACTTAATCCTCTGGGTCTCAGGGTTCCCCTCTGTTAAAAATGGGAGAACTCTTACTTTACTGTGAAAAACAGATTCAGCAATGAATGCAAAGTGTTTTGTAAATCTTGAAGCCTATTATAAATGTCAGCATTTTTTTCTCTTTGGCCTTCTCACCTTTTGCATGTTTTCTAGATACTGAGAGAAGGGGAATGGAGTGAAATCCCGTTATTATCCTAGCTCTTTCTTTACCTGTCTTTCCGGAAAACCTAGACCCTTTATTTTCCTTAAATTCTCCTAGGTTCAAGGCTGTCACCAAACCTTATACCTACAGTTCTCAGGAGATTTGTTTCATTTGACTCAGTTCAAATGTTTATTAAGTACTTGGAATAGAGTGTAGGTGTCCTCGGTCTTCTTTGTTCTCCTGGTACCTAGTGGTGCACATAGTAGGCACTTCATAAATGCGATTGGTTGATTGCCTCAGGGGTAGTCAGGTCTTTAAAGCACTCTTCTGACTCCTGCCTTTATGAAGATATTATCTCCATTTTCCAGATCAGAGTTCTGAGGCTCTGACTGTAAGAGAAGAGGGGGTGAGGGGAATGACTAAGGCATGAGAAGGAAGGGAGTCGGGCATGTGTGGTGCTATGAGACATGACGCCAACGTGTTTCCAAAGAGCTAGCCGCAGATGCACTAGTCATTGTTCAAGCATCCATGGCAGGTTAATAATGATGAAACCATTCTGTTGTTAGCTGGAGGAGAATGGATATGAGAAAGCAAGTTGGGGCGCAGAGGTCTGGGAACAGAGTTGACTTAGGTGACTGCCCATGGATGTGAGCCTGGGATTGTAGGGAAGGTCCTCCCAAGTTAGCCCACTGACTTGTGCTGAAAATACTCTCACTAAAGTGATGGATGCAGCTGTTGTGAATTAGAAACTGAGGTCTATAGATGTAGGCCACCTATCCAATTTGTATTAAAGCTGCAGTTAGAACTTGGCACCAGCACATGCACACAACTACCTCCAGAATTGCAAATCATTAGCCACATTATCTGAAGGTAGCACTACCACCATTCACCCTTGGGAGGAGATGGACACACCCCTGCAATCGACATTCTTGCATGGTTACTTTTGAGACCTAAGGCTATGCGTGTGTCTCTCCTGCCCTAGCCAATATTTAGGCATTCTGTCTATTGACTAGAAAGAAGTTGCCTAAGTGATCCATGCCAGTTATGAACTTGGTCTTTTTGTGCCAAGTACTGGACTAGAAGCTCGGAATACAAAAACAAAATTAAAACAACTTCTGACATCACCAAGCTTAATCAGCAGCATTGATGCTGTACAAGTAGGACACATAGATCTGTCTGTTTTAGTATTATTCTTCAGTGGACTATCCACAATGTCATCAGCTGTTCCTGGCTAGTCCACAGAAGCACTGATAGATAGATAAAGGGACTTTTTTCTTTTCCCTGATTTTGTTTCCTCCATTCTACATTTCCATGTGGTGGATATAGAGACCACAAAGTCAGTTCACGGTTGAGTCCCTTGAATTTCAGTAATTCAGACTGTGAGGCTTCTGTGAAGCATGATTTGGAGTCCATCATCCTTGCACAATCTGCTTCGTTGTCTGGGATTGTTCCCCTGTGTTTTCATGCTTATTGTTCATATTAGTGTTGAGACTGGGGTGACTTCTGTAGCATCTTGATAAGCAGCTTTATTTTTGTGGTAGGATGACTGTTTTGATGGAGAGATCAGAGGAGTTAATGTGAGCTGCCAGAGTCTGCTGTGGTGATGGTGAGGGCTGGAGTAAAGGCACCACTGTGGGTTGGAGTACCTGGGGTGGAACTTTAGCTAGAGGGAAAGGGGCTTGAGGATGGCTCTGTGTGTGTGGGGGGGGGAATTAAGATCAGTAGCTCGTTTTTAATATTGCCCCAGTCTCTTCCCAGCCCCAGCTCTGGTCCTAGGAAAACCTTCCTGTTCCCAAGTCAGCTTGTTTTCTTTTCTTTCTTTCTTTCTTTCTTTCTTTCTTGTTTTTTTTTTTTTTTTTTGCTTTTTGGAGAGTGAAGGCAGGGCAATTGGGGTTAAGTGACTTGCCCAAGGTCACATGGCTAGTAAGTGTTAAGTGTCTGAGACCAGATTTGAACTCAGGTCCTCCTGACTCCAGGGCTGGTGCCTATTCACTGCGCCACCTAGCCACCCCCATTTTAGTCACTTCTTGAGCATAATTCCAAATTATTTTCTGCAATGATTGTACTAATTCTTAACTCCATCAAGAGTATTTTAGTTTGCCTGTCTTTCCCCAGTCCCTGCAACATTTATTTCCACCTTTTACTGCTCTTGACATTTTGCTGGGTGTGAAGTAAAACCCAGTTGTTTTGGTTTATGTTTCTCTTCTTAGTGATTTGCAGCAATCTTTCTTATGGTTGTTAGTAGTTCACAGTTCTTTTGAGAATTGTTGTTTGCTTTAACCACTATCGATTGGGGAATAATTCTTGTTCCAATATAGGTGTGTTGATTTCTTATATCTTTAAGATCAGGCCCTTCTGAGATATTAAATGTAAAGGATTTTTATTCCTTAATTATCGACTTCCTTCTTACACTGAATTCATCGATTTTGTTCTTGCAAGTGCTGTTCAACCTCTTATAATTGAAATTATTGTATCTTCTGTGTTTGCCTTTAACTCTTGTTTGATTAAGAACTATCCCCCTAGACATAGCTGTGAAAAGTACCTGGGTAAACTTGGAAATGGTCTGACTTTTCCTACAATGGAGAAAGGACTGAGAGTTGGCAGTTGGCTTTCAGCCCCTGTCTGTGCCCCTGGCTTACATTGGGCAGCTTAGAAGATTCCCCAGGTTGCCTGGTTTGTGCTTTTCTAGATATTAACTATTCAGAGGTGTCCTTCCTTTGACAGTCTAATGTGTTTTGCATCTGATTAAAGGAATTCTAATGTCAGTAGGATGGTAAGACATACTTTCACATCACAGATTTATTTAGATTAAAGCAATGGATGGTTATTCCAAGACTGAAAGAAGAAAAAAAGTAAATAAACATTTCTAGATTTTTTTTAGCTGCTTAATTTCAGATAGAAAAAATGAGACTATGTGGCTTAGAATAAACCACACAATTAAAACCTTTAACATTAGAATATGTTACTCTGAACTATGAGAAAAATTATATATTTTGGATGATTTTTTTTTACCCTCATTCACTTCTAGCCTTTTCCTTTTGGGAATGCCCTTTTCCAAGGCTTTCTGGGAATAAAAACACAACAGAGATATTTGATGTGAATCATTGATTTTATAGGAACTTTTTATTTTCTTTCTCTAACTTGCTTTGCTGACATAGCTGATCCCTTGATGGACTGAGGTTTCAGCTTTATTCATTACCTTCAGCTTTAAAGGTAGCTGCATATTGAGCAGTTCAGAGAAACAGAGAATTCATTACTTCTTTCCTGGATGTAATCCGTGAGAGAAAAACCAATCACTGCAGCTGCATTTTTCTCTGTTCATGGAATCACCATCCTTTATTACCTAAACCCAAGGCTCTAGAAACAGTTTTGATTTCTTTTCCTTTTACCTTCCACATGTGATCAGTTGCTGAATCTTTCAGATTTTCACTTTACACTTATCTTCTCTCTCCTTTTCTGTTCCCCTGATAATCTGAGTTCAGAAATGGGGCCCTTTATGCCTGGGTTATTGAAGTCATCTCGTAATTTGGCTGTTAGAGTCTCCCATCATCTGTCCAGTGGAACAAGATTAATTTTCCTAAAGCATGGTTTTCTTTATGTCACGTCCCAGCTCAAATTTTTTACAATTGATTCCTGAATGCTTACTGAATGAAATTCAGCCTGGCATTTAAGGATTTCCATGTCCTCATCTTCCTTTCTAGCCTTAGTTCTACTTGTTTGTGTCCCTCTCCTCCTCTAAAATTATCTTATTCATTGTTCTATGAACACGCTCAGTGCTTTTCCGCCTCTTATTCCCATTACATTTAAACCCCTCCACCACCATCTCTGCCCTTTGAAAGCCTCCCTTTCCTAAAAGGCCCACCTCAACTATTGCATTTTTGATAAAGCCTTTCCTGATTTCTGCACCTAAATTAGATGTGATTGCTCCAGCCCTATCATAGTACTTTCTCTTTATCTTCATACCTCTCTCCCGTCACTTAACGTTCTGCTCTGTGTCATGTTTATTTATGTACTTATCTGATTTTGCTACCAGATCATAAGCTTTTTGAGGGAAGATACTTGTTTCTTAGCCATTGTTCTTTTTTAAAAAAATTTATTTATTTACCTTTAGTTCATAACATTTAGTTCCATAATCCCTTGAGTTTCAAATTCCTGCTC
>JAQQSU010005637.1:0-13741 GCA_028627135.1 Pseudochirops cupreus | reverse complement strand
GTGCTCACTATGGAGAGGTTCTGCGTAATTTCACATGTTCAGCCTGTATTTGATTGCTTGTCCTTCCAGTGGGGATGGGTGGTGAGGGAGGAGGAGAAAGAATCTGGAATCTGGAGTTCCATAATCAAATGTTATGAATGTGTATCTATCTATCTATCTTTGTGTATATATATATAAATGCAATTATTATTATTATTATTGACTACATCCAACTGGAACTTGACATACACAGGCACTGCAGTTGGGAGATCCTTTCTGCCCTACCAAAAAGTGACATAGGAGAGAATATCCTGGGGAAGGGGGGAAACACTGGGATGGCTGTTTTGGGGTGGTGGGCGGGGGAAAGACAGGAAGAAAATATGTAACTCAAAAAAAATTTAATAATATAAATAAAAAAAAGAAAAAAAAAAGGAATTGCCTTAAGGGTGGCGTAACATACACACTCAACTGGGTATCTTACCCAACTAGAAAGTAAGGGGGAACAGGATGAGAGGGAGAGGATGACAGAAGGGTGGGCAGATTGGGGGATGATAGAAGGGTGGACAGATTGAGGGAGGGGGTAGTCAGAAGCAAATACTTTTGAAAAGGGACAGGGTCAAAGTAGAAAAGGGAATAAGGGGGGGACAGGATAGGATTGGGGGAAACATAGTTAGTCTTTCACAATGTGACTATTACGGAAGAGTTTTGTATAACTACATATGCATAACTCATATTGAATTGCTTGCATTCTCAGTGAAGGTGGGTGGAGACAGTAGAAGGGAGAGAATTTGCAATTCAAAATTTTAAAAACAAATGTCAAAAATTGTTTTCACATGTAACTGAGAAATAAGATATACAGGTAGTGGGGTATAGAAATGTGTCTTGCCCTACAAGAAAGTAAGGGGGAGTGGTAGAGCCAAAACAGAATCTGGAAAGCTCTGTGGCTGCACCCATACTCACCTCAAGTACCTATAAAATATGACTCTAAACAAATTTTAGAGCTACAGAACCCACAAAGTGATAGAGAGAAACAAATCTCCTGCCGAAGGCAGCCCAGCAGGCTGGCAGGAAGGGTCTATCACAGTGAACTGGGAGCCAGGCAGCTCTGAGTGAGCCAGTGGTTTTAGCCCCAGGGTGGACCCAACCAGCAGGCGCAGCGGACTTCAGGAGATTCTTTGAAAAGCAACTGTGGCAGTATCCAGAATTATCAACCCATAGGGGCCAAAGAAAATGTGAGAGGTCAGTGGAAGTCTGTTGGAACTGGTGGGGGGGAGCTACAAGTGTGGTCCAACCTCTGCCTGGGGGTCTAGAAGTGGCGCTAGAAGTGGGGAGGTGACAGAATCCATTAGGAGAAAGAGCGTGGCAGATTCCCAGCCCAGGAAAGTGCCTGTTCAGGTCTGTGCAGGGACACAGTTGCTGCACTAGCCTGGATCTGAGAGCAGAGTACAGCAGACTGAGAAGAAGCCCCAGTCAGCCAGCAGACTCACTCACTCCCAGAGCAAATTGCAGCTGTCTCACCACAGGACAGAAGATTGTTGGAGCAGGGTAAGAGAAAATGTAGGCACCACAGCAGGGTCAGCAGCTTCTCCTTGGTTTACCAGCCCACAGCCTGGATGTTTAAAAATTACATGTCTGAAATTCCAGAAGTCAAGATAGAGGAATAAAATTTAGTTGCTCTGATCCCCCCTCTCTGACCCAGAAAAGTACAGAGTTAAATGCTCCACCCAGAGTAAAATCCTGAATTAGTGGAAACAGCCTCAGGCTTGGGAGTCACTGATGAAGGGGGAAGTAAGGCAGTATGAAGTCTAAGGCCAGGAGGGTGGAGTCAGCAAACACAAACAACAAAAGCCCAGGTGTGCTTTAGCACCACCTGGCCAATCATCAGACTGAAGCCCTGCCCGCTGCTGGCCTCCTGCTACTGAGCCTGCAGGAGCTACAGCCCAGATACACAGAGGTGGAAGCCTGAAGAAGCCAGACCGCCTAGCCCCCAGAGGTTACTCTGTAAGCCTCAGGATGACTCAGGGGAAACATTGAGAGTCCTAGCCTTGCTCTCAGCCTATACACTCCGATGTTATAGCTCACAATGTGAACAACCAAACCCTACCTCCCAGCCTGAGAAGCTCAATTACCTCTGCACCCTAGAAGCAGATAGCCACTTTAAAAATCCAGGACATAGGCAATCACAATGGGCAAGAAGGAAACTACGAAAGGAGGGCTAGGACCATCAAATCTTTTTATAGTAAGCAAGAACAATGAAATTCAGAAGACAACACAGACTCTATACTCACACTGGAGACCATAGAAGGAAATGTGAATTCGTCTTAAGCCCAAAAAGCATTTTTGGAGGACCTCAAGAGGGATTTTAAAAATGAAATTAGAGAGGTAGGAGATAAATTTAAATCTACAATGACCAAATTGGGGGAAAAAAATCACTGAAGAAAACAAATCTTTAAAAAAGTAAAATTGGAGAACTAGGATGGGAGGACACAAATCTAACCAGAGAAAACACTTCCCTACAAATGAAAACTAAACATATGGAAAAGGAGCTTCAAAAACTAATTGAGAAAAATAATTCACTAAAAATTGGAATGAGTCAAATTGAAGCTAAGTACTCTATGAGGCAGCAAGAGTAAGTCAAACAAAACATAAAGATTGAAAAATTAGAAGAAAGTGCAAAATATCTCACTGTAAAAACAACTGACCGGGAAAACAAATCCAGAAGAGATAACCAAAGAATTATCAGCCTACCAGAAAGCCATGATGAAAAAAACAGCTTAGATAGCATCCTCCAAGAGATTGTCAAAGAAAACTGTGCTGAGGGTCGTAGGATCAGAAGGTAAAATAGTTATTGAAAGAATTCACAGATCTCTGGAAAGAGATCCCAAATTGAAAACTCCAAGACATATAGTAGCCAAATTCCAGAGTTTCAAGGTCAAGGAGAAAATCCTGCATGCATCCAAAAATAAACAATTGAAATATCATGGAACTACAGCAGGATTACACAGGACTTAGCAGCTGCTACATTAAAAAATTGGAGGGATTGGAATTTGATACTTCGTAAAGCAAAAGAGCTAGGACTGAAACCAAGGATCAACTACCCGGCAAGACTGAGCATAATCTTTCAGGCAAGGAGATGGTTATTTAATGAAATAAAGGACTTCCAGACTTTCCTTATGAAAAAGCCAGAGCACAATGGAAAATTCAATCTCCACTTACAAGACCCAAGAAAGACATAAAAAGTTAAACAAGGAAAACACACACACACATACACACACAGATGCTAACACATGCACATAACTTGGGACTCAATAAGAGCAAACTGTTGACATCCCTATATGAGAAGTAGATACCTGTCAATATTGAAATTTGTATAAGTTTTGAGACATTTAAAAGGGATGTACATAGAGGATGTGGCTATAAATGAACTAATCTGAAGATTTTAAAATATGATTTGGATACTTAAATCACGGAGAGAAAAAATGGAGAAAGAAAATTATAGACCCATCTCCCTCATGAATATAGATGCACAAATTTTAAATAAAATATTAGCAAAAATAAGACAGCAACTTATCAAAAGAATAATACATTTAGATCAGGTTGGATTTATTCCAGGAATGCAAGAATGGTTCAATAATAGGAAAACCATCAGTATCATTGATCACATCAACAATAAAACTAGCAGAAACCATGTGATTATCTCAATAGATGCAGAAAAAGCTCTTGACAAAATAAAACATCCATTCCTATTAAAAACACTCCAAAGTACAGGAATAAATGTAGTTTTCCTTAGAATGATAGGTAGCATCTACTTAAAGCCATCAACAAGTATTATATGTAATGAGGATAAACAAGAATAATTTCCAATAAGATCAGGGGTAAAACAAGGATGTCCATTATCACCCTTTTTATTCAATCTGATACTAGAAATGCATGCAGTAGCAATTAGAGAAGAAAAAGAAATCAAAGGAATCAAATTAGGCAAAGAAGAGACTAAGCTATCATTCTTTGCAGATGATGTGATGATATACTTGGAGAATCCTAGAGAATCAAATATAAAATTTCTTGAGACAATAAATAAATTTAATAAAGTTGCAGGATATAAAATAAACCCACACAAATCCTCAGCATTCCTATATATTTCCAATGAAGTCCAACAGCAAGAGGTAGTCAGAGAAACCCCATTCAAAGTTACTGTAGACATTATAAAATGTTTGGGAATCTATCTGCCAAAACAAAACCAGTACCTTTATGAACACAACTACAAAACACTTTTCACATGAATAAAATCAAATCTAACTAATTGGAAAAACATCAATTGCTTGTGGCTGGGTTGAGCTAATATAATAAAAATGACAATTTTACCTAAATTAAATTACATATTTAGTGCCACACCAATCAATCTACCAAAAAGTTACTATATAGAACTAGGAAAAATAGTGACAAAATTCATTTGGAAGAATAAAAGGTCCAGAATATCAAGGCAATTAATTAAAAGAAATGCTGGGGAAGGTGGTCTACCCATACCAGATTTTAATCGCTCTTATAAAGCAGCAGTCATCAAAGCTGCTTGGCACTGGCTAAGGAATAGAGTAGTGGATCAATGGAATAGATTGGGTACAAAAGACTCAGTAGTCAATGATTATAGTAATATACTGTTTGATAAGCCCAAAAACCCCAGTTTTTGGGATAAGAACTCACTATTTGACAAAAACTGTAGGGAAAATTAGAATATAGTATGGCAGAAACTGGGCATAGACCATCGCATAATGCCATACACCAAAGTCAAGTCTAAATGGGTGCACAGTCTAGGTATAAAGGCTGATACTGTAAGTAATCTCGGGAAGCAAGCAACATTTTACCTGTCTGATTCATGGAGTAGGGAAGACTTTATGACAAAAGAAGATTTGGAGACCATTATAAAATACAAAATGGATAATCTTGATTACATTAAATTGAAATGTTTCTGTACAAAGCCAATGTAACCAAGATAAAGAGGGAAGTGGGAAAATGGGAAAAAATTTTTACAACCAGTGTCTCTGATAAAGGCTTCATTTCTAAAATATACAGGGAATTAGATCAAATCTTCAAGAATATACTTCATTCCCCAATTGATAAATGGTCAAAGGATATGAACAGGCAATTTTCAGAGGCAGATATTAAAGATATCTGCAAGCACATGAAAAAATGCTCTAAATCACTATTGATTCAAGAAATTCAAATCAAACCAACTTTGAGGTACCACATCTCTCCAGTCAGATTGGCTAAGAGGACAGGAGAATGACAAATGCTGGAGAGGATGTGGAAAAATTGGAACACTAATGCATTGTTGGTGGAATTGTGAACTGATATAACCATTCTGGAGAGCAATCTGGAACTATACCGAAAAGGCTATAAATAATTGCATACCCTCTGACCCAGTAATACCACTTCTGGGATTGTTTCCCAAAGAGATCATAGAAGTGAGAGGAAGAGCCATATGTACAAAAATATTTATTGCAGCTCTCTTTGTGGTGGCTAAAAAGTGGAATTTAAGGGGATGCCCATCAATTAGGGAATGGCTAAACAAGTTGTGATATATGAATGTAATGGAATACTATTGTGTTATAAGAAATGGAGAGGAGACAGTCTTCATATTCACCTGGAGAGGCTTATACAAACTTATGCTAAGAGAGAAGAGCAGAACCAGGAAAAATTTGTACACAATCACAGATACATCATACATGTGACAACCAACTTTGATAAACTGGTCTCTTCTCAGCAACACACTGTTATAAGACAACTCTACAAGTCTCAGGATGGAAGGAGATGTCTATATTCAGAGAAAGATCTTGGAAGAAGAGAGTTTAAATGGATACTGAAGCAATCTACATGCTATTGTTCTTTTCCATGTTTGGTTCTCTTTCTTTTTTCCCATTTTTCACTCCATTGGTTACAACCCTTCTATATAACCAGACTAATGTCCAATGTGAAAGTATTTGCAGATCCTATACTTGATTGCATGCTGCCCTGGTGGGGAGGTGGAGAAAGGAGGAGAAAAAATGTGAAACTCAAGGGATTGTGGAACTGAATATTGTAAACTAGAAATAAATAAACAAATTAATTTTAAAAAAAGAAAAGAAAATAAGAAATTTGAATTTGCAAAAAAAATATTTTTTCAGGACTTTGGATCCATTGGAGTATAAGTTATTGGTTCTTGTATTTTAATTCTTCTAAGCTATAATGTGACTAAGAAAAATCATATATTCATTTTTTTCTACAAAGAAACAAATAATTGATCTGATTAAGAAATATACTTGATTTGGAGTTGAATACTATCACTTTCTCTGACATAGAATGAGAATTAGTTATGTATGTATTTAAACTTCATTTTTGCTTTCTAGTTCCATTATCAATATACAGGCATTATTGATGCTAAAAACTTGAAAGAGTTTTTTTTTTTTTACAAGAGCAACTTTGTGGTTCAATCATTCTGGACAGTCTGGGATGAACTTACAGGAAGATATGATCAAAATCACATAGGATGTGCAAGCATAGATGGGCCACTATCTCTGTCACTGAATGGTTTATCCATATCAATGAAAACAGAATTATTGCAGTGATTAATTATTTCTAGATAATTTAATGTCATGCTTTGTACATAATAAGTTCCTTTTAATTTTTGTTGAATTTGTTTTTGAGACATTATGCATAAATAATGTGGATTAAAGGCAGTTTATAAAACTTTTTCATGACATATAGATTTTAACTACTCTTAAGGGAATGAGCTTCAACTAATGGAGGAAACATGTGTCTTTTATAATAGTTTCTGCTGATCCACCAAATAACTAGATGTTGAAGGCACTATAAAGTCACACTCTAAAAAACCAAAGTATTTCTGCATTGAATAAGGCAAATTTAATTATCCTACATTCCTTCTCCTATACATTTTTTTTTTGTATTTGTCGCATGACATTCAAAATACTGCCCCTTTTGCTTATCTGGTGAGAGCAAAAGATTTGAAACACATTGTTTCATTCAAAGACATTACTTTGACAGATACTACACAGTAACTGTGTTAAGTACAATTATAAGGAAGCAGAAAAAAATGGTAGAGGTTTACATAAGAAGACAATCACATCTTCAAATCAAAAATTCACACCAAATAGAGTCACTGAAATATTCAGCTATAAACAGATCTTTGTATTTAAGTCAAAAAACTTTTCTAGTTTAAGTAGTTATTTTATTTTGCAGAGAATATATTGGATTAAAAGAGTTGTTGTATGATATATAATAGCAGCATGTGTTGATGCTAATAACTGGGTGGTAGTCAAAGGAAATATGAAACTAAAATAAAAAATAGTATTTCCTTCAAGCTATAGAAATTAGAATAAAAAATTATGCTGATCTAAAGCCAAACATTTCAAATTGCAAAAATACTAAAAGAAAATGGAAAGACAATAAGTGTATTCATTTACATGGTATCATGAGCACATGTGCAAAATTGTTATTTAATTTTGTCACATTAAGCAGTTCCAAATACTCAGCACTCATGGAGACATGTATAAAAAGAATAAAACAAATGATCTTTTCCCTGTTGCATACACGCTATAGTCTATTAATGACTATAATGTCAGGACACATTCGTTTAAGAGGATCGCTGCTGAAGAAAATGAATTGTTCTTTGATCAAACTAGTACTGAGCCTCTGCACATTTAAACAGTCTGGTCCTCAAAGAGCAGGCATGTAGTCAATCACTATGCTTATTCTTGAAGTTCCTTTCAAGCTTGATAAGATCTTCTAGTTGCAGCAGTTCTCAACCTGTGGGTCATGACCCCTCTGGGGGTCACCTAAGACCATTCGAAAACACACATTTCCGATAGTCATGGGAATGGAAATACTGCTCATCTATCTGTCTCAGGCTGGTCCACCCACATGTAGATATGCTTATTGTTCTCTACTGGTAAATCAGTTGAAAATCCAAGGTTATCTCAAATCTACAATAAGGAATTTTAATAGATATGTATGAATGCAACTAGATGGCTCAATGGAAAAAGCCCTGGGTTTAGAATCTGGAAGACATGAGCTCAAACCTGGATTCAGGTACTTACTAGCTGTGTGACCCTAGGCAAGTCTCTGTTTCCCTTAAACAACTGGAGAAAGAAAGAGCAAACTACTCCAGTATAATTTGTTCTTGCTGTGATCCATAAAGTCATGATGAGTGAGACATGATTGAACAATAAAAACAAATATATGCATGTGTGCACAGCACACCTAGGCACACACATATATTTTTTCATGGCACACATATATGTACATGTGCACATCACAGTATGTATCTATATGTGCAAATGCAATAGATAAAGAACTTTCTCAGTCCTATATATTAATATCAGAATTATTTGATTACATGTATTTTAGACATTCTATAGGAAACCTCATCAGTCTGTATCTTTATTACAATATTTCTTCAACCTATTTTTAAAAAAATTTCCTAAAAATACTCATTTTTCATAGAGGAAAGGAAACAACAATAAAAGTAATAATATGAACAATAATCCTTGCTATAATAATTTCCTGTTAGATAAACCCAACAACCGCAGCTTCTAGGATAAGAACTCAGTATTTGATAAAAATTCCTGGGAAAATAATATAGCAGAAACTAAGTATAGACCAACATTTTATACTCTATACCAAGATAAGGTCAAAATGGGCAAATGATTTAGGTATAAAGGGTGGTACCATAAGCAAATTGGGAGAACTAGGAATAGATTACCTGGCATATATATGGAAAAGGGAAGAATTTATGATCAAATGAGAAAAAGAGAAAATTAAGAAATGCAAAATGGATAATTGTGATTCCATTAAATTTTTAAAAAAAAAGGTTTTGCACAAAGAAGTCAGTGCAATCAAGATTAGAAAGAAACCAGAGAGCTGGGAAATCATTTTTACAGTCAGTATTTCTGAAAAAGGCCTCATTTGTCAAATACACAGAGAACTGAGTCAAATTGATAAGAATACAAGTCATTCCCCAACTGATAAATGGTCAAAGGGTATGCACAGGCAATTTTCAGATGAAGAAATTAAAGCTAGCTATAGTTATGTATAAAAAAAAAATGTTCCAAGTCACTATTGATTAGAGACATGCAAACTAAAATGACTGAGGTACTACCTCAGACCTTTCAGATCGGTTAATATGACAAAACAGAAAAATGATAAATGCTGGAGAAGTGGGAAAATTAGAACACTAATGCATTATTGATGTAGTTGTGAATTGTCCCAACTGTTCTAGACAGCAATTTGGCACTATGCCCAAAGGGCTATAAAACTGTGCATACCCTTTGATCCAGCAATGCCACTAAGTGACTAGGTCTCTATCCCAAAGCAATAATACAAAAGGAAAATTATTTACAGTGGTTTGTTTTAAAAAATTGGAAATTGAAGGGATGTCCATCATTTGAGTAATGGTTGAACAAGTTGTGGTATATGAATATAATGTAACACTATTGTGCTATAGGAAATAATTAGCAGGTGGATTTCAGAAAAACATGGAAAAACACATGAATGATGCTGAGTGAAGGGAGTAGAACCAGAGATCATTGTACATGGTAACAGCAACATTGTGCAGTGATCAATGAGGATAGCCTTATCTCTTCTCAGCAATACATTGATCCAAGACAATGTTATCCAAATCCAGAGGGAGAACTATGGTGTCTGAATGATGATCAAATCATACAATTTTCACGATTTTTTTCTTTTATACTTTTTCTTTCTTGTGATTTCCCTGCCTTTTGTTCTGATTCTTCTTTTACAACATGACTAATGTAGTAATATGTGTAATGGTTATACATATATAATGTATATCAGATTCTTGCTGTCTTGTGGAGGGATGAGGTGAAGGAGGGATGGAGAAAAATTTGATACTCAAAATCTTATAAAAGTGAATTCTGAAAATAAAAAAAAGAAAGCCTATTGCTATTCAATAAAGGTATAACACATATTATCAAAGCAGTGAAAACTAGATTTAAAGAGACTTCTTTTAAAGAATAGGATTATTTCTTTTAACCAGACAGAAGGCTTTTCCCCTGGGACCTACTTTGCCTAGAAGAATACTGGGTGGGAAAATTTCAGCAGCTGGCATGATAATGAGTCCACTTCATTGCAAATGAGTTCATTATTATTCTTTTCCTGCAGTCTTGTAATTCACAGTTACATGGCATCTATACATAAATAAAAATATATATTATATATAGCTTAACACTGGCAATCAACAAGAACAACATTTACAAACATAATGGACATTTTGGGAACAGTATGCAAATGTGGCTAAGCTGATAAAGGAAAGAGAAAGTGTTAGAAGCAAAGTCAAACTAAATCTACTTACTGGTTTCCATTTAGGATCTAAGAGTCTCTGTTTACGAAAAAAGGAGACAAGTAGGCATGAATTCCTCACTTCTCACAATGTTTCAACTTTGCTTTAAACCTAAATTAAATGGGAATGAATAATCAAGTATGTTCCTCCTGGCTTTCTACAGCAAGTTCTAGGGGAAAGAACATTGAAAATGGAGTACAAGTTGACCAATTATAAAATTAGATGGATTTAGACCTAGTTAAATGTCTTTACCCAAAAAAAGTAGATAGTAATAGTTAAATGTCAATTTGTCAGACTGAGTGGCCTCTGAGACATCTTCTAATTCTACAATTCTGTGATATCATGATTCTGTGAATGAGGCTCTCTAGAAGAGTATTTTATTTGGCCAAAATTTTGAAAATATTTCAAGAAAATTTATATGATGTAAAACTTGAAAGTTAGAATAGAATCTGCCTGTGAAGGTCTATAAATATTGGTCTGACAATATTGTAGGCTGACTGTTATTGAGCAGGGAAGTAACAGACTACCTTAATTTCCTTTCTTTCTTAAAATGGCACTAGTAGAAATAAGTTACAGTGCTTTAATGTTTTCAAATAAATTTCTACTTAGTGGTACAAAACAGGCATTATATAAGGGAGCCTATTATGCTCTCAGGATAAGATTTACAGTGGATATCATAGCAGTCTTCAGATAACTGAAGTGTTTTCTTATGAAGGCAGAAAGCAGAAGGCAGAAGTAGGAAAACTAGGTAGAAGGTGAGACAAGTAAGTGGGTGGGAGGTGGGAGTGCAACCTCAATTCGACATGAGAAAAATAACTTGCTATCAGTTCAAACTGTCCAAAAATGGAATGAGCTACCTCTGGAAATACTGAGCTCTCCCATGATATAGCTTTAAGTATAAATTAGATGACCATTTGTCAAACCTGGCATCTACTTCAGAAAGATGTTAGAATAGAAGGGTTCCCTTTACTTCCCTGGGCTTTGATTTCTCTTCATATATACAATGAAGCAAAGAAAGCACTGAAGAACTGCTAAGTTTCCTTCTAGAATTAAAATGATGAGTATCAATGATTCTTTGATGAGCAAGACATTGCTATTTGAAATGAAATAAGCACTGGTGATTTTATAAGAATAACTTTTTTGCAGAGAAGTTCAGAAAATCATGCATTATATTCATATAGAAATAAATTATATGATTAAGTGACCTTTTCTGAAATGAAATATAACAATGTCAATTCCCAGGAACTCTCTGACTTTAGGAAATCAAAACATAGTTTTATTTAATAAAGAAGCACAACATCTCCAAATTATTTAAAATTAGAATTTGGAAAGGCAGAGATCTTCTGATTTGGGTGTATTAAAATACAATCATTAAAATTTCTGGGAATTGAAGGAAACTTAGTTGTTTAAAATCCCACTGATAAAACACATTCCAAATTCCTTTGTTGCAATACTTGAGAAAAAAATAATTTTGAAAAACAAGTGATATTAGATGTTCTTTCAGAAATAATTTATCAAAGATAGGAAATCCAAATAATGCTATGATAAATGAAAATAATCAGAATAAAAGCCTTGATAAACATAATAAAAGAAAGGAAATATTCAAGAGGAAGTAGACCTGAGAAAAAGTGAAAGAATAAACCCATGGTATCTCATAAAAAGCTAAAATGGGGACTGAATTTGTTTAAATTACATTGAATAAAATCCTCAAAAAAGGTTGTGTTTTTTTTAAGAAATGTGATGATTTGTGAAGAAACTAAACATGAAAAACAATTCACAATAATTTTTTAGAAATTAATAATTGAAAATGAATTCTGTTTCAGGATATATATGATACCAGTTAGCTCACTGGTATAATCTATAGGTAAGTACACCAAGGAAAACATCGTTTATACTTAGTGGATTGCTAATAATTTTTAAATGAGGAAAAGAGAGTGGATGGAAAAGATCTGACAGGATCATATTGAGAAAAAAATACAATATGCCATAAATAATGGAGAAGAATAAAAAAAAACCTTTATGCCACTTTATTCTTGTCATGAGCTCACTAGGCAAATACACATATTACACGCATTTTCTAGACCTGCATTTTAAATTTTCTCAAATGTTTTAAGATTCAACTAGAAAGGCAAACTAAAACATCGTATTTTAGACTTTTTCCACCTTTTCATCCAAGAAATGTTTATAAGACCCTGGGTATTTAGATATATAAAATAGGAATACAAAAGAAACATGTGTTGATAATAAATCATAAAGAAATTTATTTTAAAACACTTCTTTGATATACATAAAATTTTACCACTTATTTAAAATGAGAGCAAATCTGCATACTCATGAGATGGATTGTTTGTTTATTTTTACATAAAGAGTTAAAACTGGACTGAATATTTGCTACTGCAGGACACAGAGCAGCCTCAAAATTTTTTAGAGTTGACTGATAGTTTGATTTTATAATCCTCAATGCTGAAAATACTGCTTTGCATAAATACATAGTGTAAAATGACAAAAGTATATTTAAGGCCATATCAGAAAGTGTTGGAAACTATATCCTAATCCCAAGTCAAAATTCATTTAATGATTTTTTTTTTTAGGAAACTCAAGTTTTAAACCTGTATCGCTTGATAACTTGGCAAATTCTTCTTGAACTTTTAATGGCAGATGACTGATATTTTTTTAATTTTAATAGAATATAGCTTATGAATCCCACTTAGTTTATAGAAAGAAAATTTAAAGGGAGCTCTTTCTGAAACTGTGTCTCCAGGCACTTCAGATGTTCAATTCTAACTCTTACAATTAAATCTTTGGGAAGATTATTTTCAATTATAAAATCATCTGCAGCTGTAAACATTTCTAAAAACCATTTTCCATCCTATTCTTCCATGTCTTAAAGTTTTAGTAAAACTTTTTATTTTATCTTTTAAAATAAATGTTTCCTTTTTTTTTCTGTGAAAAGACATGTTTATATCATTGAGGTTTTTTCAAAAAATATCTGACAAATAATAGTCTGAAAGCCACAAGTCATTATGAAAAAAATTAAAATCGGGTTTCCACCCCCTCAAAACTATAACAACTTCAGCTTTTAATTTCAATAATCTGCTCTAACTTTGCCCTCTTGAGAACCACCCTACCTCTGCTTGTAGTAATAAGCTTTTGTAATCAGAGTCCAAGTGTGTCCAGAGGTTAGAAAACAAACAACTATTAAGGCCATAGCTTTTAATGAGGTTAATAATTTTGATACACAGCATCTAATTCTAGTGATTATGTTTTTTTGCTCTGAATACTTTTTGCTATGAATACTTCCCAATGAATCATACATAGTGATATGTTCACTAAAAATCCATTATTCTGGCCAAGCATTGCTCCAGCACGATCTGTACAGACTCTGTCTATTGCAATTTTCCCACTATAAACCTT
>JAQQSU010005636.1:0-13741 GCA_028627135.1 Pseudochirops cupreus | reverse complement strand
TGCTGACTCTCTTTTCATGATTTTCTTGCAACATTCTTATTTCTCTTCCCAATTTTTCTTCCACTTCTCTTACTTGGTTTTGAAAATCCTTGTTCAGCTCATCTCTAGCTTTAAGGCATTCTTCATGTTTATTGGAAGCCCCTGGTGGGGGAGCTCTGGCTGCACTCTCCTCCTCCCTCTCTTTGCCATGATCTTTCTTTTCCCCAAAGACGGAATCTAGGGTTTGGTTGCTGTTCTTACCCTGCTTCTTATGCTTATTCTTATTCATGGTTGGTCAGTGCGTGATTTTTTTTTTAATCTCTGTGGTGCTCTGCTTCCAAAAGGGAAAGCTCTGTCCCAAATTGCTGGGGTCCTCCCAGCTGCTGTAGCTGTCAGGAAGGTGCTGGGTCCCTTTCCTACTTACTTCCAGCTCACTGGATAAGGAAGACTCCAGGACCGAGGCCCAACACCATGATCCGGATACAGGCTGCTCAAAGTGAGAGCACACGGCCTCTGAACAATCGCTTAATCCCCTTCTGTCAGAAGGCCATGGGTGCAGAAGCTGTAATGCGGAGGCGGGTCCAAAACCTCTGCCTTTTGCTTTCCCTCCCTGGAGGCCTTGTGGCTGGACTCCTTTTCTCCCAAGACCTCCAAGCCTGCTGACCTAGTTCTCAGCACTGCTAGCAGCTGCCGCTAATCCGCTCACTGCTCCTTTCCTCTGGCCACCCCTGGGGCTCAGCCAGGGCTTCAGGCCAGGCTGGTTTCGGTTCACAGTGCTGATATGGTTCCTTGTAGCCAAGCTGACTTTAGGGGAAGCTATATTTCTGTGCGTTTTGGAGTTCTAGGATTAGTTTAGAGGCATATTTTATGGGTATTTTGGGGTGGCTATGTGAGAGCTGCGATATGTTGCTGCTCCTACGCCACCATCTTGGCTCCGCCAATGTTGAATCTTTAATACTCTGGCAATTTTCTAATGCTAATGTGAGCTCCCCCATGGAAATAGCTGTCTTTTTTTTTTTAATTCATAACACTTATTATAGTACTGGGCTCATAGTAAGCAACTAATGAATACTTTTATACTAAATTATGTTTAATCACCTATAGGTCATCTCAACTCTCATATCTATATAACTATCTATATCTATATCTATCTATCTGTATGTATATATATATAGATGTGTATGTGTACATATATATATACATATATATATACATATATATATATATATGTATATATATATTTGATCAGTTTGATTCTTAGACCTATTTCCTACATTTCTTCCCCTCTTCTGAATCTCTACTTACCCTTTAAAGTTCGGCTCAATTCCATTTCTGCTGAAGTACCTTTTTTTTTTTTCATTCTTACCTTCCAATCATGTGTCCATTAGTACTAAATTATCCTTCTTTTCAGAGTTAGCACACTAATTATGTGAAGGTATTTACTAAATATTATCAGTGTTTAGATTTTATGCCCCTACTATATTCAAAGTTCATTGTAGAATGAGAGAGTTTTAGCTAAACTTATTTCTATCTAGTGGTGTTAAGAATCTAGCATTTGGTTGATAAATAAACACTTTGTCAAACTACTAGCATTGACCAATCTGTCCCAGGTTTAGGATTTACTCAGCAGTTGGAAGTTTCCTCCTTTAATTCAGAAATAACGCATCACACACCCTTTCATGTCTTCCATTCTACTGTTATTCAGTGATAACAATAAGAATGTATATTGCTTTTCTGACTATAGTAGGGGTGAAATATGATTGTCTTTACCCTTGCCCAAAACTTAATATGTCCTAATTCCCCAATTCAATTTCAAAGGGTCTAAAATTCTCATTCCTGTATAGCCCCCTGACAATAATTGTCCCAATATAGCCCCTTTCACAACAATTGAAGCCACATTGGTGAATGGAGGTAGCATGGACCTTTTTGTCCATCTTTTTTTTATATTCTCATTTAGGGAAGGCTTTGTCTTACCGTCTCTTTTGAATCTTACCTTTGCTCTTTCTGGATCTTTATTTAATCTTTTTTTTCCCCCTTTAAAGAGGGAAGGGATGTGGTCATTTGGGATTGGCCTTTGGCAAAAACAGTAGGCCTTTATAACTTTGGAAAATTGTGTGTCTTCTGTAATAAATCAACAGTTAAACATTTGCTATATCCTAGGCACTGTTCAAGTTGATGCTTTTTAAGAATATATCAGTGGGCATGGAGACAAGATAACAGAGTAGAGAAATCAGTCATCCAAACTGTCTCAAAATTACCCTCCAAACAACTTTAAAATAATGCCTCTGATCAAATTCTGAAATGGCAGAGTCAGCACAAGTTCAGGGTGAGACATTCTTCCACTCCAAGACAACTTACATCAGGAAAAGAGACACATGACATGGAGTGAAGGGTTGTCCAGATCCCATATGGATGGTGGGACTAGGTGTTTACAACAGAAACAACAGCAGCTTTGGGTGCTCTCAAGTCAGAGTTGATAAGGGGACCTGACAACTGCTCAGAGATTACAAGGGACTCTAATGCTATCACTGAACATAGAAGCAAATGCTATGTGGGAGTTTCATTTTCCTATACCCACTGCTATGCCATAATTTAAAATTGGAGAGGAACACTTTGTGGTTAAAGGAATTGGAAAACTATAAAACTGGGTCTACCTTTTGACCTACTAATACCACACCTAAGTTTATATCTCAAAGAAATAAAAGGAAAATAAAAGGAACCTATGTGTACAAAAAGATTAGTAGCAGATCTTTTTTTGGTGGCAAAGAATTGGAAATTGAGGGAATGCCCATCCTTTAGGAAATGGTTGAACATGTTATAGTATACGATTGTGATTGAATACTATTGTGTTATATGATACGATCATTAGGGTGGTTTTAGAAGAACTTGCAGAGACTTACATGAACTCATGAAAAGTGGAGTGAGTAGAATTAGCAGAACATTATACACAGTAACTTCAATAAGTAAAGATGATGAACTGTGAAAGACTTCACGATTCTCATCAAGACGATGATCCAAGATCATTCCAAAGTACCCATGCTATCTCCAGAGACAGAAATATGTTGAACTCTGGGTGCAGATTGAAGCATACTATTTTTTTTTTTATTTTTACTTTGGAGTTTTTTTGTCTGCCTTTTCTTTTGTAACATAACTAATATATATAAATATATATATATACATATATATATATATACATACATATACATACATACACACACATATATGCTTTGTAAAATTTCATATATATAATGAATATCAAATTGCTTCTTTCTCAAGGAAGAGAGAGGGGAAGGATTGAGGGAAGGAATTTGGAACTCATTTTTTAAATGAATGCCATTTTTACATGCAGTTGGGAAATATTTAATGACATAAATATATTAATGTAAAAAGAATATATAAGAAATAGGTCTGGAAAAATTTTATAGATTTATACAAATATTTCTTTACTTGGACAGTCAGTCATTAAACATTTATCAAGTGCCAAATGTACAAAGAAAGGCAAAAGACAGTACATAATCTTGAAGTGAGCACAATTTAATTTGGAAAACCACATGCAAAACCTACATATGACCAAGCCATATACAGAATCACTTGGAAGAAATTAGCAGTGGCAAGACATAGGTCAGGGTGACTGGCAATGGTCCCAGAAGCAGTGGGGACCAGTAGGCCAAAGTAGAGTGTATGAAAGCCTCCGTCTCTTACCTCCCCCTGTGCATACTGACTCCTCTTCTAGTTTCATAGATACCTCCTACAAAAAGTGTAACACTGTCCCCAGGTTTCCAGTGAAAGGATACAGTAATCATACCAGAAAAAGAGAAATTAGCACTAGAATGAAGGGGAATCCCAGAAAGATTTCTATAAAATGTGGGATTTCAGCTGTGATTTGAATGAAGTCAGAGAAGCCGGGAAGTGGAGCAGAAGACACAGAGCATTCCGGGTATGGGAGATAACTAGACAATTCTCACATTTGGAAGACAAGAGTGTCTTGTGTAAATAAGAGCAAATAAATTGGTGCCACTGGATCACAAATTATTTAGGAAGAGTAAGGTTTAAGATGACTGGGAAAGTGGGGGCAAGTTGAAGGGCTTTGAAGAACAAAAGGTATTTTATATTTGAATGAAGAGGTGAAAGGAAGGTACTGGAACGTTTTGGGGGGTGGTTGTTAAGTGGTCAGAACTGCACTTTAGGAAGATTACATTGACAAGTGAGTGGAAGATAGACTAGAGTGTGAAAGACTTATGTAAGTGAAAACAATCTACAATAACACAATGACACAGTAATCCGGCCATGAGGTAATGAGGGCTTGCTAGGGAGGTTTCAGTGTCTGAGCAGAGGACAGAGAATATGCAAAAGATGTTACAAAGCAAAAACAGCCCTTGGTAATAAATTGAATATGGACGGTAAGAAAGAGTGAGGGTTTTTTGGATGACACCTAGGTTGTGAGCTTGGACTATTGAAAGCAGGGTGACACGCTCAAAAGAAGTAGGGAAGTTAGGAAGGCAGGTCAGGGTTTCAGGGAAAAGATAATGAGTTTTATTTCAACCCAGAGGCTGTTGATGGTACAGTAAATAGAGCCCTGGGTCTGGATCCAGGATAGACCTCAGTTCAAACCTAGCCTCAGATTCTAGTTATGTGACTCTGATGTATGGCAAGCAATTTAACCTTTGTCTGCCTCAGTTTTCTCAGTTTTAAAATGGGCATCATAATAACACCTACCTCACAGGTTTTTTTTTTTGTGAGTATCAAATGAGATATTTGCAAAGTTCTTAGCAGAGTATCTAATACATAGTACACAGTAAGTGTTACATAAATGCTTATTCACAAGCATTTGGATATTTTGTGTTTAAGATGTTCGTGGGATATTTAGTTCAAGATGCCTAATAGGCATTGGGAAATGATAGTCTTGATATCAGCAGAGAAGTTAGATTTGGATACATAGATTTGAGAATCATCACCATAAAGGTTGAGATTTTTCTGAATTTAGGGTCTATCCACCTATGTCTATATATATATATATATATATATATATATATATATATATATGCACATATGCATATTTATAAATATATGTTAGGGTGCAGTTGAGTGTTTATTCAAACAATTATAAGTAGGAATCCTAAAGCTGGAGCTTAATAATAAGAATAGTAATATTAATAATTTTAGGATTTGCAAAGTGCTATATATTTGATCTTCATAACAACCCAGTGAAATAGGTCCTATCATTATGCCCACTTTACAGATGATGAAACTGAGGCAATGGGTTAAGTGACTTGTTCAGGGTGACACACCTTGTAAAAACTTGAGGCAGGATCTGAATTAATGTCTTCCTGATTTCAAATTCAATGTTTTCTCTAGTACATCACCTCATTGAAAGTTAGGTGCTCACCTATGGTTGTAGACCAATTTCCATGCCTTGAGATGAATGTAACCATCATTTTGGGGGCTACAGTTAGCCCTCTGAATCAGACATGAATTAGGAATTCTGGCATTAGGATTCAATTCAGTTGGGGTCCTGTTGTTCTTGCTGTGGTTCTTCCTACATTCTCAAAGAGGACCAAGGACAGCAGAAGGGTCATGTCTTGACTTGCAAATGAATTGGATTTGCATGAGGCAGACCTGTGAAAAATCATCAGCCTCACTATCTCCTCCAGAATCATCAGCGCCCAGTGGCAAGACATAGCTCAGGGTGACTGGCAATGGTCCCAGAAGCAGTGGGGACCAGTAGGCCAAAGTAGAGTGTATGAAAGCCTCAGTCTCTTACCTCCCCCTGTGCATACTGACTCCTCTTCTAGTTTCGTAGATACCTCCTACAAAAAGTATAACACTGTCCCCAGGTTTCTGGTGAAGGATATGGTAATCATACCAGAAAAAGAGACAGCCCATCCTTCAGAGAGGTTTGCCTTATAAACCCCAGGAAAGAGCTGTAGGGACAGCAGTGGGGAGCTGGGGGGTTAAATTCTTGATTCTGATACTTACTTAGCTGTGATACCTTAGGCAAATCAGCTTCATTTTCCTCATCTGGAAAATGGAGATAAGGATGACTATTTGCACAGAGTTGTGAGGAAAGGCCTTTGTCAATTACAAAGAAGCATATAAATATGATTTATTATTAGGAAATCTCTTCTAATCTATGGTTCTGTCCTGTTTCCTTTTTTCTTAGGTTTGGCATATGTAATTTAGCCCTGAATGTAAGGTTAATTTGTCCTGAGAGAATTAGATCGGGCAAATGATCATACTTCCTCTGTTGCTGCTCTCTAACCACTGTTCCATGTTTAGGTAAACTAAAAAAAAAAAAAAAAAAACCTCAATATTGTCATGAATTTTGAGAACACCATGTTTTTGTTTGCAGGTTGTCAGATTTTCTTGATGCTTGTGGATTGGGGCATAAATTCTGACAGCCAAAATTTCAAGACTTTGAATTTTTTTTTCAAAGTATAAAAGTTCATAATTGTGAAAATGGAAAACTCATATAACTTACTTTTTAATTTTCGTGAGAATAGAAAAGATCTTTTTTTCTTAACATCAGAATTGATCTTTTACAAAGATTCAAATTAAGACAAGTCAACAAAGATTTATTAACTATTTACTCTGTGCCAGGCACTCTTCTGGTCACTGGCAATACAAAGAGAAGAAACAAACAACACCTGCCCCCTAAGGAACTTCTGTTCTCTCAGATAATCTACATATAAGCATATATGAAAAAAGAATTATGATTTATATTCACAAATGTACATGTCATAGTCATAAAATAAATACAACTCACAGTACTTACAGTTTTTAATAAGAGTTCATTTGTCCACCATATAATTCCTAAAATTAACAGAGTATTATGGTTGCTTATCCAGTTATAATTCCAAGGCAGCTGGTAGATAGAGGGATGGACCTAGAATCAAGAAGTCGTAAATTCCAATCCAGCCCCAGGCATTTAACTGTGTGACCCTTGGCAAAGCATTTAAGTTCTATTTGTCTTAGATTCTTTTTCTGTGAAATGGGAATAATCATAGCACCTACCTTGAAGGTATTTTTGTGAGCATCATATGGAATGTCATTTGTAAGGGGCCTCTCACAGTGCCAGATACATAGTAGGTGCTTTTTGAATGACTAGTCCCTACCCTTTCCTTTCTAAGTGTAACACAGTCTGATTGAACAAGCTTTCCATCAATATTTCACTCTTATTTAGATCTTGAAGCCTCTGTTTTGTCAGTACTTGGGTCATGTGCTGGAAAGGAATACCACATTCCAACCTACCCCCCCACAACACACACACACACACACACACACACACACACACACACACACACACACACACACACACATGCCTGGACTAAAACTTTATTGGGATGCATGGAATCCAAATGGCAAATTACATTAGCTCTGGGGCTATAGAGCCATGCCTGTTTGCCAGTTAGATTCCAAGTTGATGGACTTCTACCATACAAATAAGAAGATAATGGATTGTCGATGATTTTGAATGCATGCAAACATGAACATTCCTCTGAATATTTGAAAATGTTTTAGCTATTGCTTTTTTATGATAATAAGTGAGAACTATGGGTCTTTTTTCATACTTGAAGTCTAAAAAAATGTTTGGGAGACAGATGGAGAGGACAATGCTACTAGAATGAATGAATATGTTTGATGATAATTTCAAAGAGAATGGTGATATGCACTCAAATGCTTGCTTGGATAGAATAAGGTCTTGGTTTCCATTTGTTTGTTTTTAACCTCCCTTTCCAAGAAGAGATTCGAGAGAATGACAGGATTTTCACATGGAGACAGATTTACTTGTCTCATTACATGAAATGTAATATCTAAGACTCCCAGCTAGTTCTTTATTAGTGATCCAATGATCCTATTCATAGTGGGTGAGGGTGGTCACTGAGAGTGAAGTAATTTTGCTCCCCCCTTCCTACCCAGTGAATAATTTGGGACAATTAAGCATTTCCAAAATTTCTGGAGAAGAGGAAATTATTCTCGTTGGAAGAGATATCTGTTTCATTTCTTGTCAAGAGGTGGGAAGGATAAGAGTGTTGGTGTTTGTTATGAATCACCCTGTCTTTCAGTGGTATAGATTAACTCTCTTCTAACTCAGGGCTGACTCAGATCTAAAAGCAGAGGTTAGCTGAGTTGTGTGCTATGTACATGCGTATGTATGTATATATGTATATGTGTGTATATGCATATACTTATGTGCATGTGTGTAGGTACATATGGGTATATATGCATGTGTGTATTATTATGTATATGCATTTGCATTGTGTATGTGTTTATAGTATATATACATGTGGGTATGCATATATATATATACACATATGTGTTGTATAAACACATGCATATCATAGAATTAGGTCTAGAAGAAGCGTTAATGGTCATGAAGTCATAGCCAACCCTCTCATTTTATAGATGAGGAAAAAAATTAAGTGGCTTCTAAATGCTCACACAGCCAGTAAACACCTAAAGCAGAATTTGAACTCTGGTTTTCCTGAGTTCAAACTCAGCACTATATCCACTGCAATTGTAATTCCATAAACATATTTAAAGCCCCTGCTATGTGCTTGGAACTTTGCTAAGAGCTTAGCTACCACTAGTTTATACAAGGAAAGACAGACAATAACAAATAACACTTTTCATTTCTAGAATGATGTAATGCTCACAAAATGTTTTTTCTGATGATAACCTTGTGAAGAAAGTAATGTGAATATGATCCCCATTTTATGTTTGAGGTAAATGGTGCACAATGAAGTTAAATTATTTTGCCCAACATCACCCAGATGTCTTGCAATCAGACTTGAAATATAAGTCTTCTAATACCTTATATTCAGGGTAGCTAGGTGGCACAGTGGATAGAACATCAGTTCTGGAGTTAGGGGCACCTGAATTCAAATAGTTCTTCAGATGCTAACTGTGTAACGCTGGGCAAGTCACTTCACCCTTTTTGCCTCAGTTTCCTCATTTGTAAAATGAGCTGGAGAAAGAAATGGCAAATCACTCCAGCATCTTTGCTGAGAAAACCCAAATGGGGTCATAGAGAGTGAAATATGATTGAAAAGACTCAACACCACCACCACCTTATCCAGGAAAACTCATACTTTGCCATAATGCTTAGGTATTCTCTCAAAAGAGGAAGTAACTCTTAAGAGAAATAAATCCATAATTCTATTGCTACAGCTATGTCTCGAAGAGATGAGCTGTTATCACTAATTAAAACAGGAAAAGAACCCCAGACCTTACCATGATACCTACTTACTCTAATACTTAGGAGGCTTTGGGAAACCTGAAGGTGCCAAAGAAAAACACCAGCTATGTGAAGTAACAGATGAGACTGCATCAGGACAGAAGTGGGTGCTGTGACAATAATTAATAATTCTATGAAACACTGTTGACTAAGACATATTATGAAAATTGAGATGCTTTTTGAGGGTTTTTTTAATTATTATAATAGCCAGCATTCATATGGCAATTGAAAATTTGTGAAGTACTTTATAAATTTATCTCACTTAGCCCTCACAACAACTCAAGGAGTACATATTTTTATTATTTCCATTTTTTGGATAAGAACAATGAGGCAGACAGAAGTTGAGTGACTTGTTTAGGGTAACACAGCTACTAAGTGTTCATGATGGGTTGGAACTCTGGTTTTCCTGAATCGAGGTCCAGGGATATATATTAACTTTCCTCTTAAACATAGTGACCATCCCATTTTCAAGTAGTACTTTATATGACCTTTTTGGACCACACGATTTTACCAAGTTTCTGGAAAGGCTAGGGTGTGGACTCAAGGCAACAGAAGGATGACAAGCCATAACATATCACAGTGTCTTCAAGACAGTAACATCTGTGCCAGGACGAGTGGATTGGACAAGGACTTGGCATCAGAAAGACCTAGGTTCAACTTAGAATCACTAGCACTGTAGGGCCAGTACAGTTCTTAAACCTTCTGTGGGTAGATTTCTACCTCTGTAAAATGACAGTTGGACTTGATGGATTCCAGATCTAAATCTAGGTATAAACCTTTAAGCCCCTCCCCAAAAGATGAGGCTACATAAAGGAGTTGCCCTCAGAATCAGCTTATATTAAGTTCACATGACTTATTTAATTCTCTATTCTACATATTTTCTAGTTTTTCTGTAAAAAAAAAAACAGAATAAATGAGTACATTTGGAGAAATCGCCATATCCTGGGGCTTATTATGAGACCTCTGGTCTACATTTCATTATATACAGTGAGGCATGGAGCCCTGTCATGTGGTATTAGGACACACTATCTTTACTTCAGGTTTCAATTTTAATTTTAGGGTTCATTCAAACCAGATAAGGCTGGGAATGTATCTCTGCGGTGGCTTGTCAAACCCCTGCTATGCTCACTCACCCGCGCATGCTGGGACATTGATCACACCGCAATGATGAATGTCTACCTGACCCAGATTAGAATTGAACCTTTTGATTGGGGCGGACACCAACTGAAGCAGATAAACAGGATTTGCTGTGTGCTGTAGAACTGGTAACTTGTCCTTTGCATGAGGCAACCTGCTAGACACGGCGGCTGTGGATTTCTGAGGTGAAAGTTCTTTGATGTAATGCTCATCAGAGGAATGAGCAATCCATTGCATTCCACTCCCCAGAGGATAATTGGATGACTTTAGAGTTGGGGGGGGGGGAATAAGTAACTGTATACAATGTTACATAAAGCTGAAGATCCTAAGAAGGTATGGCATGATGTCTATTGTGTGTTTTCTTTTGTTTTAAATCCAACACTAATCTCTCTGGAAAATGAACAAACAAAAAATACTTTTAATGAGAAACAGAATTTACCAAATAGGCTCAGAAGCAGAAGAGACCAGAGTGATCAGAGGAAAGTAGGTGGGGCAGTGGATGGAGTGTTGGATTTGGAGACAGGAAGACTTGAGTTCAAATCTTGCCTCAGATGCTTACAAGCTACGTGACCCTGGGCAAATCACTTAACCTCTATTTGCCTCAGTTTCCTCAACTTTAAAATGGGGATAATAACACCTATTTTACCATCATTATTAGGAAGATAAAATTGGAGGACAGGCATAAGGTGTTTGATACAGTCACCAGCAAATATTAGGTGTTATATAAATACCAGTGATTAGGAGGAGGATGTGATTCATCCAGAGTGATACAAGTAGGTAGTAAGTGGCAGAAAGAGGATTTAAATCTAGGTATTCTTATTCAAATCAAGGATGGTTTATAGAGTATTGTGCTGTCTCTGAAGACAAGTGGAGGGGAACTGTGCTTTTAGTTGTCCTGGACAATAGACATATATATATATATTAGCATATACAAGAGAATATACATATGTATGCATACATGGGTATACACACATTTTTGTATACATACTTACAGGGATATTTAATGGATTTTTCCCTTGGTTTTGCTTTGAATGACACTAAATACAACCCATATGCAGCTTTCTCTATGGCCTTTGGGAAGGAAGCATAGTGGATAGAATTCTGGGCTTTGAATCAGGAAATCCTAGGATGACCTCTCACCTCAGATACTAGCTTCATTTTTGTGGCCCTCCGGCTCAGTTTCCTCAAATATGAAGTAAGAACATTGAATTTGCTAGCCTTCAAAGTCTTTTCAAATGCTAAAACTATGATCCTTAATTTGTTTATTCCTCACCACTCCCAACCTTCAAGGTCCCCAGTCCTATATCATCCTCTATTTCACCCTCCCTCACACCTCAATCCAGTCAGTTGATTAATCTTGTTGATTCTGAATCCACAATGCCGACTTTAAACTCTACGTGTTTTAGCCAAACTAGTCTACTTCTCCATTCATGACCTTCCATCACTAATTTCCGTGTCCTTACATAGTCTGCTTATAGGTGTCAAAGACAGATCTAGAACTGAAGTCTTCTCATCCTCAAGACCTGAATCTAGTCTTTTTGTATATTTGGACAAGTTCACTATGTAATATTTAAGACAGATTGGTTTAGAATCCTTCAGGTGCTTGTGTTACTATTCTATTGGACAAAAAGATCAGGTCCCACTTTAAGCTCATTCATGGTGGTTAAACTTAGCAGGTACAAGGGTAGCTGGTAGTGTTTTCTCAAAAAAAAAAAGAAAGAAAGGAAAAGAGGAAAGAAAGAAAGAAAAAAAAATCCTAATACCTTTATGGAGATAATAAACTTTTATTGCTGGAAGCGAACTTAGAGGTCACTTTGTCTGTTCCTCATTTTCCAGATAACGAAAATTCTTCAGACAACTCCTGATTCTCTGTTTCAGAAGAATTATTTCCCTTTGTATCTTCAGAGTCTCATTCTTGAGAGGTTTCTATTCCTTCTGGGCTTTGATTTCATGGACAATGGTGCAGTACATGGACCGCCCATCTCTTATCCCTTACTCTCAGTAGGCCACTGACCTTTTCTGGTCCATGAAGTCTTAGAAAAGCCTTTTCATGTGTAAGTCATCACTGGTAATACGCTGCAGCCTACTCACATGCACCATGAATCTTTCTGTTGTCATTCGGGTCACTCTGTACTTTTGATGTCTTCTGAGTTCAGTGTGCCACATTTTGTAATATGATTCGACCCTGTTCCCTCTTCCTTTTCATTTCTGGACTCAGCTCATTGCCTATCTTTAGTACCTATCAAAGACATTACATTTACTGACAGGTCAGCTGGATTTGCTACCTGTTCCACTCTTTCTCATAGTCTGAACAATATATGTTCTTCATCAGTATTTTTTCTCCCATTCAGAACTAGGCCATTCTCCTTTATTTGTAGGTTTTATTCTGAACATTAACTCGAAAAAAAATAAAACCAAATTCAGATCCATAGAGAAAGAACACAAAAAGAGGACTGTTTATGGAACTGTGAATCTCCATTTCATTTCTCTTCTTTTTGAGAGAATGAACAAAGAGGGAAAAGTATGTAATGAAGGACATACTTCATTTCAAAATTGTCCTGATTACCTGTGCTTCCTTCTGTTACCTTTTGTCAATTTAAAAATTTTTTGAAATGATCACTTTGATTTTGATATCACAATTGCTTTCTCCTCATTTTTCTCCTAATTCCCTGCAATTAAAAACCATGAAAAAAATCTACCCATCTGTCTGATTTCATCTTTCTCTGTCTCTGTCTCTGTCTCTTTTTCTTCCTCTGTTTCTCCATCTCTTTTTATCTTTCCTCTGTATCTTTCTGTCTATGTTTCTCTCTTGGCAGTTAACACTCTCTCTTTCTCTGTGTCTGTCTGTCTGTCTCTGTCCCTCTCCCCATATACATGCATACATGCATACATACTATACATACACATAAACAAATACATACGTACATGCTATCTATAAAAAGAGAGAAGATGGGGTGGCTGGGTGGCACAGTGAATAGAGCACCAGCCTGGGACTCAGGAGGACTTGAGTTCAAATCTGACCTCCAACACTTATCACTTGCTAGCTGTGTGACCTTGGGCAAGTCACTTAACCCCAATTGCCCTGCCCTCCCCCCTCCAAAAAAAAAGCTAAATAAATGAATGAATGAATGAATAAATAAATAGATAAATAAATGTATACATATACATTAAAAAAAGATAAGATGTGTTTAGGTATGTAGGTGTATAGACACAATGAAGTTGTATCTATATGTATATACATATTAATATATGGAATTGTCATATATATGTATACACATACAGACAAAGAACATACATGTGCACGTACATGTCAATATGTGTATATAACTTTGAAAGATTCAGGATTAATGCATTCACATAAATAACTTGCATGCATATGCATACATATTA
>JAQQSU010005635.1:0-13741 GCA_028627135.1 Pseudochirops cupreus | reverse complement strand
TGTGTGTGTATATATATATATACATATATATATATATACATATATATATACATACACACATACACACACACACACACACACACACACACACACATCAAACAAAATGCTATAGGTTCCTGAGACCGCACAAGTCTCTGGGGAAACAGCTGCTCACCAGTAAATATTGTTATTTTCTAAGAACTCACACATTAGTCCTATCTGTTTTCATTAACTTGTAAATATATCTATTCACATTTTGAGCCTTGTGAACCCACGTACTTGTAAAGGGGATGGCCCTTAAAGGAGGAGGTATCGGAAACTAAAGTTCTCAGATCATATAAGTAAAGTCAATGAGTGTCAAAGAAGTATTTGGGCCCTTTGTGTTTAGGCAGATTTGCTGATATAAGAGGGGGGCAAACTGGCAGCCACAACACATTACTATTGTCTTACTCATCACTCACACCTTATTGTGTAAACTCACACAGTTTATTAAAGGGAAGAATAAGGTATTTCAGAAGAAGTAGTATAATGTAGTATAGTATAAAAGAAGCTGGATTTGGCAATTAGGTAAAATATTTCTGTTTTCTGGCTCTCACACACTCATTAGCTAAATGGCCTTATACAACTTATTTAATCTCTCTTAGCCTAGCTTTATCATCTACAAAGTGGATACAATAATACCTGCAAAGCCATCTGGCATGATGATATATATGACTATTATCCCTGCTATGGGGAAAGCTAAGGCTGATGGATAGATGGAGCTCTGGAGTTCTGTGCTACATCCCAGCTAAAGTCAATTGGGTTGGCTGTATAAATCTGACACCAAGATATTGAGCTCCTGCTAATGGGGGGAGGGGGGGAGGAGCCCTACCAGGATGCTCAAGGAAAGATGAACCAACCCAGAGTGAAAACAGTGCAAGTCAAATATTCCATGAGGATCAACAGTTGGTTCTGGAAGACAAGTGAGCAGTGCACTTCCAGTCTAGGTTAGACAGGGAAACCCATTCTAAAACAAACAAACATATACAAACTCACAGGGCATTTGTGAGATAAACTTGAAATCCTTTTATTTTTGCAAACCTTAAGGGGATATAGAAATTTGGCATATTACTAAAGGTGTTAATGAAATATGTTGTTTTTGTTATATTATAAAAGGGGAAATAGTGCCAAATAATGTAACTTCTAAATATCTTTTGAAAGAGCTTTGCTATCAAAAGCTCATGGACAAAGACAACTAGTTACTCATATCAAGGCTTTGACTTTAAATAAACAGAAATACTCTTTTAAAAACAGAAGTGGGAATATCAACAGTGATGCGTCATCAGAAGCCAGTCCCCAAGAATTCCTTTGTCCCAATATTTACTTAGTTCCAGAGTATACACTACTATACTATAACGTACAGGAATGGCCCAAGAGTTTCATTTTTAAAATACAGGGTCACAGAATCCTAGATTTCAAAAGACCATCAAGCCCAAACTTTAGCCCACACCCGAATCTCCTTGACATCCCACACACATCAATGGGCCAAGTGGGTTTCAAAGTTTCAACAAAAATTGTTTTTCAATACTAAATTGTCTTCTGACATTTGACTTAGTCAAAGGCTCAACTGCCTCTCTGCCCATCATTCCTCTACCCCATGTTCAAATCATAACACTGGAAGTTCCATATTGATCTTCCTACTTCAGTATTAGAAGTGTAAATCTGATTATGCTTCTCTTCCTCTTAAACATCTTCAAAGACTTCCCACTATCTAGAGTAGTGGTCTACAAATTTGGGGAGGGGAACAGAAGGAGCATAGTGCCTTTTATGTGCAAAAAAATCCTATAAAGTGAGGAAAGAAGGCATAAGAATGCATGTGGGTGTGCTTTAATGTGAAAAATAAGAAAGAATTAAATATTGCAAATATGTAATATAGGGATTGACATTGGCCTCTTCACTCCTTGCATATGTCAGATGGTTGGTTGCATGCCAAATGGCATGTGAGGAATCTTGAGGGATGAGTGGGAGTTCAATAAGACTCAGGGGTTGACAGTGTCACCCTCATTCCTTCATTTGCTTTCAGCATATTTCAACACATTGCCACTTACATGTGTCCAAGTAAGTGGGTTTATTAATTATATTTTCTAGTTCAAATGAAACTATCTCTCGTAAAATGGGCTTAAAAAGATTCTTACAAGAACCACAAATTGAAAATGATACTAATAATGTAGTGAAGAAGCTGATGCTTCTATTTCTAATAGGATCCCTTCACCATTATTGTCATTAACTATAAACATCATTCTAATGTTTTTAATGAATGCATTCACACCAGGAGAACATTGCACACAGTATCAGCCATGGTGTGCAAGACCTGATTTTGACAGACTTAGCCTTTTTCAGAAATGCAAGGACCTAAAACAATTCCAAAGGACACATGATGGAAAGTGCCAGCCACATCCAGAAAAAAAACTATGGAGTTGGAATGCAGAACAAAGCAGACTATTTTCTTTTTTATTTTGTGTTTTTTTTTCTTTATCATGGTTTTCCCATTCATTATAATTTGTCTAAGCAACACGACTTATGTGAAAATGTGTTTAATAGGAATGTATGTGTGGAGCCCATATCAGATTGCAAGCCATCTTGGGGAGAGAGGGAGGAGAGAGGAGGAGAACATTTAAAACTTAGGGAAGTCAATGTTGAAAACTAAAAATAAATAATTTAATTCAAAAAAAATGCATTCATAACCCGCTGAAACTCTTCATTTAGAAGTTCATTTTATTCAATCACCCCACCCCTTACATAAATCAATATGTATATACTGGATTGCATGCTCAAATTATTTTTATTGCTAAGCAAACAATATAATAAAAAAATGTTTGTGCACTACTATTATACAGGATAAAGTCCAGATAGAATAACTTAGAATTCAAGAAGCTATAACACATGGCTTCAGACCTCCTAGTTCTAACAAACCACTTATCCTTTCTTGAGCATAGCATTGTTTGTCTTACTCCTGCCTTCTAGAATAGTCTCTCACCTCCTGCTTCTGAACTTCAACCTCTGATCACCTCCACACATTGAAATGGTATCCATCCTTCAAGATTTGACAGAACTGCCACCTCCTCCATGAAGCCTTTACTTATGCCCAAAATCATGAGTAATCCCTTCCACTAGTGGACATTTGTAGCATTTTATTATTCTTCTCATATGTGCTTATCATATTTTTCCTCTTATTAGAGTTATTCAAATGTCTCTCCTACTCCTCCTATAGTGTAAGCTCCTTGAGGGCAGAAAACATGACCTTTTCATAATGTTAAGACGCCACCAAGAAGCACTGTTCTACATACTGAAGTTCATTAAATATCTTTTGAAAGATTAAATGAATGATGCTAATGGAAATATGTCAAGTCACCAAGCATCTAGTAAGGGTCTATTAAGTACTTAACTACGTGCTAGTCACCAGCTAAGCAATGAAAAAAGAAAAACACTCCTTGCCCTCATAGAGCATATATTCTACTGGTGGAGGGGCGAATATTCACTGAGGTGGTAAAGTCTGGAAAATCAAGCTTGTTTATCCTGGATCCTTGCCCAAAATGGAGGTTTTAGGAAAAATTCACCAATGGAAGAAGGAGGCAACTGAGTCATGGTGGTGAATTGTGAAGAATAAAGGATGACTGTGTTTCATCCAAGTGGGGGGTTCCAAGACCTAAACTCTTAGGAAAAAAAATCTTGAGGGACCTAAGGTGGACATATTTCAGTACTCTGATGAATCAGTAATATTAGCAAAGTTTGCATTCTTGGTTTTTTGTTTGTTTGTTTGTTTTTTGTCTTTTTTTTACCTTTCTATGTATCCCTATCCCTTAGCTCAGAATCTACCACATGGTAAGAGCTCAATATTTTTTTGCAATTATCAACTGATTCCCTTTAAGTGATATAGATTGTAAACTGTCAAGTTTGCTCATCTCGTATGAGTATTGTCTGAATTCTCTCATCAATCAATTGATAAACAAGCATTTTAACCACTTTATATATGTCAGGCAATGGAGATTCAAAGAAAAACATGAAATAACCCCTATCCTCAATGAATTTCTATTCTACCAGGGTAGTCATTAAAATTTTGTATGATTAAGGTACTCATCCTTTATTATATGAACATTTGGGTTGTTGAAGGGAAAAGAAAAATATTTTTGCATGGAACACTGACTTTAAAAAAGTTCTTTACATAAAAATCCTTGCACAAACAAAATACTATCCTGAGGAATTGGGGGGAAAAGGTATTTCAAACAAATCTACTGAGATCTATTTTAAAGCAGACCATTTTTAAAGATAACAATGGCTGCAATGCATTGTGGTCCGTCAGTATGTCACATATGGCTATTTCTAGGTCCTTGAGCATCACAACTGAGAAATCATAAATGAAATAACTTCTTAGGGACCTTAGAACAATTTAATAAGGATTATTGAGGTCATTATTGAAAGAAAGATGGATTTTTTAAAGATTCACAACATAAGGTAGAATTAAGGCCCGAAATACAAAACAGCCCAAAGTTGACATAGTAAAAGCTTTGTAGTTCTCTGGGCTTATGATAATTGCTTATCAGTGAAATAGCTTAGCACATTCTCAGTACCTTGCCAAGGATGGCTGTGTGCTAAATGAACTTCGTACTGCATCAAAAACCCAAAACTGGTAAAGAAGCAGTTCTTAAGAGATTCTGGTAATTGAGGACTCACAACCATAAAAGATGGTGATAGGGATATTAGTTATAAAAGATAGGATTTTGTCAACTTTGTGATTTCCTAAAGAGAATTCATTTTGCTCTACACTTCTTGTTCAATTCTGGGCCCAGTTCTTTCTCTATTCCCAGTACCTATATAAGGAAAGTTTAGTGAAGAATGATCTCATTGGAGAATTCATTGGTTTTCAATAAAATTATATGTCACAGTCTATACAATGGGCATATTTTCATACATTTGTTATTTTCTCCTGTTAAAAGATGAATCAGAAAAAGAGACCAAATAGATGTTAATGGGGAAAAATCTGTAAGATTTTTATAACAAATGCTTTTCACAATCAATATCAATGGAGTTACCACATTAGAATCCTAACATAACGACCTTCTTCATGACAATGTATGAACTGTTCTTGGGTGGGGGGGGATGAGAACATTTGGAGTAAACAAAGAATCTTGGTGCAGGTGAGAGATGACACAACTTTAAGGGCTTTGAGGTGTCTCAGAAAGGGGAGGGTAGAAAAAGCAAAAAAAAAAGATGTGGATGAAATCTTGGACCTTTTATGACAAAAAAAATCCTTTAAAATTACAGATGATTTGCAAAACATATGCTTACTTTCCCATGTCTACAATTTTTTTTTGTAAAAATAATCTACATAGGAACAGAAGATATTCTTGCTGAAGGTATGAGAAGGGGACATGCAGTCTTTTACAAATGATACCCGACAACAGATGTACAGTCACACAATTGAGTTAAAGATATAGAAAAATAAACCATTTCATCAAGCTTATTAACTATAAAAAAAACATTTGATCTGGTAGGGCAAAACAGTACCTTAAAGACTCTCTTCCAACAAGGTGTCTCCTATGTATGTACAATCATACAAAATTACTTAACATCTAAAGCAGCAGAGACAGCTTTTGGGGCAGCCTCCTGATTAGAGAATTATGCTCACCAAAAGTGTTTGCTACTATGACTAAGTATGTTTAATGAAAAATCTAAATAGAAGCAGTGTTCTGTCTACATGGTGAGATCCTCTACACCAGCGGTTCTCAACCTGTGGGTTATATTCAATTTGTAACAACGAAAATACATCCTGAATATGTGATAGATTCGTAACATTAGCAAAATTACAGTTATGAAGTAGCAACGAAAATAATTCTATGTTTGGGGGTCACCACAACACGAGGAACTGTATTAAAGGGTCAGGGCATTAGGAAGGTTGAGAACCACTGCTCTACATGCTAATGTTTGTGGGTGATGTTGTGCTATATTTATTAAACCCTAAAACATTTCAGAAAGTCCTAAATGAAATATTTCGTCTTTCTCCTCGCTACCCTTACCCCTCCAAAGAATATAGACCAATAATCATAAAATTTCAGAACCGGTAGGATTCTAAAATAATAGGATATTAAAGGTTGCAGGGGTCTTAGAATTATAGAATACAGAATGTCAGAACTGGAAGGATCTTAGAATCACAACTGAACTTTATGATCCTATAATAAATCCAGGGGTTCTTAACCAAACATTCATGAACTTGTTTAAAAGATATTTTGATAACAATCTCAAAGTAATTGGTTCCCTTTGTAATTCTACGTATCTTATTTTTGCATATTTCAGAATATTATTCTGATAAGCAATCTCTTAGTCCTTACCAGACTGTCAAAGGGGCCCAGTACACAGAAATGTTTGAGAATTCCTGATCTAATCATTTAATAAATGAGGAAGATGAGATCCAGAGAAGAGAAGGTATTTGTTCCAATTCACATAGCAAATTTGTAACAGAGCTAGGAGAAAATCCAAACCTCTTGCATCTCTGTGCAATGATAATAGTTCTCTCAAAGCTTCTGGGTCGTTTTTTTCTACCATTCATTTCTTAGTGATCTTTGGACCAGGTGGAAATTATTTCATTTTGGGAACTCCCAAAGGAAACTCTTTCTTTGCCATTAGAATCATCCCTACTTTCTAACTTACCTTCTTGGAGATTTTCCTGGGACAGTGAGGAGTTGAGTGGCTTGTCTGGGGTCATATGGCCCCAGAATGTATTGAGGAAGGACCTAAACCCAGATCTCCCTCATTCCAACACCACCTCTTACTCCATGACATCATACTACTTCTCTGTTCATGCTACATCTAACAAATGTGAATATTTCTCTTTAGTACTTTTAAAATTCCATTCTGCTTTTCTCTTTTGAAAGATCAGCTGAAAAGCCTTGGCCTTTTTACTCTCAGCACCTCCCCCCTTTCTCCCAACAACCTTGCTTGATTTGATACTTCATATAATTAGAAGTTCTTTTATGTAATTTTCTTCCCTGGTAGGCCCCAAGTCTTAATAACCCATTGCTTTCATGGCAAAGTCAAAGTTAGCTCCCAGGGATACATTCCACCACTCCGCAGGAGGAGGTGTTTGATAAAATGTCTAAGAAAACAAACTTTCTTGGTACCAAATATCCAGCCCTGGCATGTGGTGCAGCGCATTTATTTTTGCAATGCTCCAGCTGACATGAAAGCTGCTCATTGTCGTCTGTTACAAATAGAGATGGGACTTCGCAAAGTGGCTGGAGGTTTCACAACAGTTGGTGGCCGGCTCCCTGGGGCTGCCCTTGGAATCTCAGCTAGTTCCTTTGAGGAGATCAGAGCCAAACATTTAAGGGGAAAAAATCATTCAATGCTCTCTACAATCTGGCTCCAACCTACCTTGCCAGCTTTATCTCACATAGCTTACATTCCTGATAAACCAGATTACTCTCCATCAGTGATTCCATTCTGGCCTCTACCCATTATGAACCATGTTTGCTCCTGGCTACAATGAGCTTGCCCTTTATCCTCTCATTTTTACCTGTGGAAGTTCTTTTTCTCCTTTAAGGTCTTAGTCAGATTTCCTTTATTCCATGAAGCTTTTTTGGAACTCCAACAAGTCAAAACGTTCTCATCCTCCTCAAATTTTTCCAGAACTTTGCCGAGACCACTTGTTTCAATATTAGAGTTTCATAGGATATCAAAGCTGGAAAGGACCAGTTCAACCATCTCATTTCACATTTAAAAATACTGAGCCCCAGAAAAGGAAAGGGATTGACTTCAGCTCCCTTAGGAAATAATTGGTTAGGCTGGAAGTCAAACTGAGCTCCTCTGATTCTGAAATCTAATGTTCTTTCCAATGAATCACACTATCTTCTTTGTAATAAGAACAGTTAACATTTACGTAGGACTTAAAGTTTTGTTAATTGCTTTCTATGGGTTGTTTTGGTTTGGTTTTTACTTGACCTTAACACTTATCCTATAGCACAGATGCCATTATCAGCCCCATTTACAAAGGAGGAAATTGAGCCAGGGAGAAACTAAGTGACTTTTCCAGTCTCACCTAACTAATGAGTGTCTGAGATGGAATTCAAATGCAAGCCCTCCTGATTCCAAGGGCATCTTTCTATCCACATTAAGTTCCATTAATACCAGTTTGTTTCGTTTTGGTTTTGGTCATATCGTTCTATGGATTCTTAGTTTCTGAGCATTGAGCCTTGCTTCCTGAATTGAGCTGAATTGAAAAGTCAAGTTACCTACATGGTAAATATCATAGAATCCCAAAATCTTAAAAGTTGAAGGTATCTGAAAGTTCATTTGAGTCACATCCCTAACAGGGCAATTCACTAATTTCACCTCACAAATTTTCACATCCACTATGCAAAAGGGAATACTGTATGTGAGCTCTGCAAAGGCAAAAAAAACATGCAACAATACTTGCCCTCAGGGAATTTACCTTCTAATAAGAGAAAACTGTCAGTGACAAACTGAGAAGTGATATTCCATCATGTGCTTAAAGACCTCAGTTGAGGGACCAGCCCCTGCTTCCCATGGTAGATTTCCATGTTTAGACACCTGATTATTAGGAAGTTTTGAGTTGAAATTTACCCCTCAGAAGGTTATAGTCTCAATGTAATAAATATAACATAATATAATACAGTATGATATAATTAATATAATATAATATAATATAAAATTGTTTGTAGCTCTGTGATCCAGGATGAACAAGATAAGTTAAATTCCCCTTCTATCTAGAAATTGTTGACTATTTAAAGGTCATTATCTTCTCTAGAAGGAAGAACTCCAGTTTTTTCATTTGATCCTTTTATGGCATAAAATCCAATTTCTCCTCATTCTGGTCATTCTTGCCTGAACAAACTTCAGTTTGTCAAGCTACTGTAAAAGCAGTAACCTAGTACTTAGTCAGTGCTCTGATACTTTAATGTAGCTTACTTGCCCTTTTTGCTCTTGGGATATATATAGCACATGGAGCAGAGTGGAGAGGGACACTGACATGAAAGGGAGACCTTGTTAGACCAGATGAAACATAGCTGTTGATGATGCTGTTCACAATATGAATTCTTATTGCAAGTATTAATATATGGGCACCAGAGACAGATGATGCTATGGTACTCAGTGAGGAGGTTAAATTTAATAGCAGAGAAGGTACAGGGGAGGAATGTGTGTGTGTGTGTGTGTGTGTGTGTGTGTGTATGAGAGATAGAGAGAGATGGATAGATAGATGAAAAAGAGATTAGATAGATGATAGATAGATACATACACACATGCATAGATAGATAGATAGATAGGTGGATGGATGGATGGATGGATGGACGGATAGATAGATAGATACATAGATAGATACATAGATGATAGATACATAGATACATACACACATACATAGATAGATAGGAAGATAGATAGACATAGACAGATAGATAGATAGATAGATAGATAGATAGATAGATAGATAGAGGATAGATAGATACATAAATACATACATACATACATACATACATATTCAGATGGAAGGATAGACAGACAGATGGATGGATAGAAGGATGGATGGATAGATGGATGGATAGACAGACAGACAGATAGATGAATGGATAGATGGATGGATAGATAGATGAATGGTTAGATGTGATGGATGGAAAGAGACAGAATTAGAGATGATAAAAATTTATTACACGCTTACTCTGTGTCAGGTACTGTATTTAGTGCTGAAAATACAAAAATAAGAAAACAAAATGATCTCTACTATCAAAGCATTTATATTCTAACATCTAATAGAGGAAAACAAAGCATAAAAGGGAGACAACAGAAGTGGGAAGAGGGAAGCAAGGTACCCAAAAAGGGAACAGGAGGCCAATGTAAAGGTGAAATGTTCCAGAAAGTGAACCAGAAATAGAGAGTGGGCAATGTGGTTGGGACTTCTCATGACACGGCAGCTCCAGGCAAGGACTTAATCATTGAGTCTGCTTCAGGATACAGTGATTTCCAGAGAGCCATATAGCTAGTGTGGAAGTACAGTCAAACAGTGTTATGGTAAAGAAAGTCAGAAAGTAAGCTAGAAGTAGAGGTGAAGGCTAAAGATGAATGACCTGCTGGTCATTTCCCAGCAGCCCAAACTCTGTGACACTGAATGTCCTTCTAATATTCTTCTCCTACCAAACAACAATGCTATGAAACCAAGAAAAAAGGGTTGAAGGGGCTTCTTTGTCCATAAATGAAGACAAAGTTATGAGATCTCCACCTGGTATCCTTTTAGAAGATAACTGAGCTGTGAGTTCCATGGATTGTCTGGGTCCTGAGCCAAATTCATTGCACTCCAAGCAACAGCTGTCAGCTTGTCAAGAAGGTAAAATTAGTGGCCAAAAATTTCCTCCTCTTCCGACTCTGTTTAGCTACTGACAAGTTACAGATGGACCTTAGGACATTTAATTTCCACTTCCCAAGAAGAAAAAATAAGCTAGTAATCAGAAGTACAATCTTCTAGCACTGGGAACTTGAAAGGAGATGAGGTATTATAGCAGCAACCACACTGGCATACCCAGGACGGCTGCTAACACAGGTTCTTAGATCTGTTCTACTAGGAAAGAAAGATGTTTAAGGGGTCATCAATCTTTTTTAATTACATTCACTAGTTCAGGGGAAAAGTGAGCACCCTGAACTTCAGAGAAAATACAGAGAAAATAGAAGTAGAGAAATAAAGGATCCACAGACAGGTCTCTAACTGCCTGAATCAGCTATACATTTTACATACATTCCTAGATGGAGAGAATCTTTACATCTGAGCAGATGGGGAGTTCTGAACATACAGTCATTCAGAATCTTGACCAGAGAATCACAAGATCCTTCTCAAAAGCAAGCCCCCAAAGCAAAATACCAGCTTAGATTATATAGACTCTTCTCAGAGCCAAAAGGCATCACAACCCTCCTGACTCACTGCCTCATTAGAAATTAGCAAAATGTGTGAAAGCCTTCCTACAAGCAAGCCTCCAGATAAGCAAGCTTCCTTTAATGGACTCCATGTGAGGCCTATTAATGCATAGGGAAGATCTTAAATCCCATTAACATTATAGGGATTTTCTGGGGTTTTAGATATTGGGAATCCTTGCTGCTAACGGACTTCTTTAGAAGCAGTGAAGGAGGTTCTCTCTCCTTTTCTGCGCTGCGGCTGCAGCCATGAGTATGCTAAGGCTTCAGAAGAGGCTTGCCTCTAGTGTCCTTCGATGTGGAAAGAAGAAGGTATGGCTCGACCCCAATGAGACTAATGAAATTGCCAATACCAATTCCTGTCAGCAGATGCGGAAGCTGATTAAAGATGGGCTTATCATCTGGAAGCCTGTTACTGTGCACTCTCATGCCAGATGCCGAAAAAATACTCTGGCTTGACAGAAGGGCAGGCACATGGGTATTGGTAAGAGAAAGGGTACTACCAATGCTTGTATACCTGAGAAGGTGACCCGGATGAGGCGAATGAGGATTCTGCGCCATCTGCTTCGAAGATATGATGAATCCAAAAAGATTGACCACCACATGTACCACAGCCTGTACTTGAAGGTGAAGGAAAATGTGTTCAAGAATAAGCAGATCCTGAAGGAGCACATTCATAAACTGAAGGCAGACAAGGCCCAGAAGAAGCTCTTGGCTGACCAGGCTGAAGCCCGCAGGTCTAAGCCTAAGGAAGCACGAAAGCGTCGGAAAGAGTGTCTGCAGGCTAAGAAAGAGGAGATCATCAAGACCTTGTCCAAAGAGGAGGAGACTAAAAAATGATCCTCCCCTATCTCCTCTGTACATAGTATCCTTCTATTTGGCTTATGCAATAAAAATGGACAGCTGGTCGGCCAAAAAAAAAAAAGAAAGCAGTGAATGAGAGTAGAAAGAACAATGAAGTTGTAGTTAAATAATCTCTCCATTTGAATCCCAGATCTGCAATCTGGCTATTAGCCCTTGGGCAAATCAGCAAACCTTCTTGGCCTTCAGCTTTCTCATTTTCAAGATGAGTAGGTTGGACTAGATCACTTTGGAGGTCCCTTTCAATACTAAATGTGTGATCCTATGATAATTAGGGATAGAGGCTGGAAATGTGGGTTCACTGGTACAGCAAACTCTTTGGATGAGTAAACTCTCTCTACAAATTCAGGCCAGCAAGTTCACTAAGAGCATTAAGTGACTTGTCCAAGATCATGCATATGTGTCAGAAGTGGGACTCGAACCCAAATCTTCCTGTTTCCAAAGGTTGTCTCTCTCCACCATGCTACCCTGATTCTCTATGATAATTAGCACATGTTAATTAACTGTTTAACTGTTTTGCTACTGATTACAGCAAGAAGCTAAGTAATTTATTAGCAACAGATAATAAAAAAAGAGGAAAAAAGAGGATGGGGGTTGCCAGTGCATAGAGATGAAATGAGAGTTTGGGGAGTCTAGAAGTAATAGGGACTATTGCCTTTGTTGTTCAGGGGTGTTCAATTCTCTGTGACCCCATTTGGGGTTTTCCTGGAAAAGATCCTGGAGTGGTTTGCTATTTCCTTCTCCAACTCATTTTATAAATGAGAAACTGAGATAAACAGAGTTAAGAGACATGCACAGGGTCACACAGCTCATAAGTGTCTGAGGGAGGATTTGAACTCAAGGTGAGTTTTCTTGATTTCAAGCCTAGTGATCTATCCATTACTCCATCTAGCTGCCTGACAGGGGCTGTGCCTTCCATTAAACTTGTGTATAACTGACTGAGGGGAAGATAAGAAGTAGTTCTACTCTGTGGTTAAAATGTACCTCACAGTACTCCAGAACCAAACCCAATTTTTCAAATGAGCAAAGAATAACAGAACTATTATCAAAAAATTTCAATATTTATTCTTATCTATTTAAAACTGCATCAGCATGCCCTTTGTGAGAAAATTAAAAACAGTCTCTTTACAAGTAAAGTAAGTAAAAAAAAGGAAGGGGGGGCGGAGCCAAGATGGTGACGTAGCAGCAGCAACATATCACAGCTCTCACATAGCCACCCCAAAATACCCATAAAATATGACTCTAAACTAATCCTAGAACTCCAAAACGCACACAAATATACCTTCCACTAAAGTCAGCTCAGCTACGAGGAACCATATCAGTACTGCGAACCGAAACCAGCCTGGCCTGAAGCCAAGGCTGTGCCCCAGAGGCAGCTGGATGGGAGGAGCAGAGGAGCCTCTCTGGTGAGCAGATTAGCAGCAGCTGCGAGCAACAATCAGAACTAGGTCAGTGGCGCTTGAGATCGGGGGAGAAAAGCATCCGGCCAAAACACCTCCAAGGTGGGAAAGCGAAAGGCAGACGTTTTGCACCCGCCTCTGCATTGCAGCTTCCGTGCCCGCAGCCTGCAGACAGCAGGGGGACTAAACGATTGTTCAGAGGCCGAGTGCTTTCACGTTGAGTGGCCTGGATCCAGATCGAGGTCTTGGGCTTTCAGTTCTGCAGTCTTCATTATCCAGTGAGCCAGAAGTAAGTAGGAAGGGACCCAGCACCTTCCTGTGAGCTATGGCAGCCAGGAGGACCCCAGCGATTTGGGACAGATCTTTCCCTTCTGGAAGCAGAGCTCCGTAGAGATTAAAAAAAAAATCATGGACTGACCAACCATGAGTAAGATATAAGCATAAGAAGCAAAGTAAGAACAGCAACCAAACCCTAGATTCCTTCTTTGGGGAAAAGAAGGATCATGGCAAAGAGAGGGAGGAGGAGAGTGCAGCCAGAGCACCCCCACCAGGGG
>JAQQSU010005634.1:0-13742 GCA_028627135.1 Pseudochirops cupreus | reverse complement strand
TGGGTGCCGGAGCTTAGTGCTTGCTCCCATCTGAAATTGGACTGTGCTTTCCATGTTCGAGAAGAAGGGGGTAAGGGGAAGTGGTCTTTACTGTATATCCTGCCCTAAGGTTCACCCACCAGCATTTTTTACTTAACTAGTTCTGAAGCCTACTTCTTTTTCAATGCCTCTTAGTGAGTGAGGCTTCCTCCCCCCCCCCCCCCCCCACTTAGGCTGAGAAATTTTCTCATTGTTCTTCCTGATGGAAGATACTCAATAAAAGTCTATGAGGGCTCTCAAGATTTTCTCCTCTGCCTCTCCTCTCCCCCGGTCTCTGCCTTGTTCCCTGTTCTCCTTCCTTGAGGAAAAGGAGGCAGTGGAGCCAGGGGGCTGGTGTGTAGGGCCACACAGCACCCCACCCCCCTTTCCCCCAGGCTAGGCTGGCAATGAGGTCAGTCTTGGCCCGGTGCCCAAGGAGGTGGACTGGAGGGGAGTGGCCTTGGATTGTGGCTAAAATTAGAAAACTGTGTGGGTGGCTTTCTGGGTCCACCTCCCACTCTGCTTCCTCCTTCAGACCTAGGGTTTGGTTTGGGGGTGGAGACAAGGTCCTCGTCCCTGCCCCCTCTTCTCTTGGTCACACCCCATCCTTTGGAAGGGAGAGCCTGGCCCAGCAGGAAGCTGTGGGGAGGTGGACTGTGGAGGCCCAGAGGTCGTGGCTTAGAACAAATTTTATTGTTTCCAGAGTCCTCTTCCTTCCCTCACCACCCGCCCCCCCCCCCAAAAAAAAATCCCCTAAGCCTGGTGTGTCATCTCTAGCTGGGAGGAGGATGGGCACAGTTTGAGTTGCAAATTTCTCCCTTCTATGCCCACTTATTCCCTCTCTTTTCCTGCCCAGTGGGATTCTTCTGTTCAGTGTTTGGAGCAACAGAGGCATGAGGCTTGGCTGCTGGCTGGGGCTGGGGCTGGGGCTGGGAGGGAAGGATCTCCTTAAAGCTCATTTCTCCAGGGTGGTTCCACTTGCTCCTGAAGGCCACTTGCCCGGGGAACACGGTCATGAGGGTGAATTTCTAGAAAAAGGAGGAGGGAATGCCAGGTGGGCAGAGAAGTGTTTGTTTTGACCTCTGTGTTGGGGTGTGACCTCTGTGTTGGGGCTACCTTACCTGAGGTAGAGGGGCCAAGGCTCAGGGTGCTCAGCTGGTCCTTCAGGGTCTGCTCTAGTTCCGGGTTGGGGAAGGGGCACCCAGTGTAGCCACCTCTTTTTTTACAGAAATTCAGAAACCTGGGGAAGGTGGGGACAGGAGAGGGGCAATGATGTTCATTGTAGGGTGTGGTTATCCCCAACTGGCACATGATGAAATTGCCTTTCAGAGGTTTAAGTGATTTGCATAGTGTGTTCCCACCCCTTTACTAGCCCTAACTAATTCTGAGAAGCTCTAAAGTGGGAGAGGAAGAGGTTCAAGGCCTCATGGGTGGGGATAGGGGAGGCCTCGTGATTTGGTTTCTCCCAAGGTTAGGAAAGGAAGTAAAGGCACCCCATGTTCCTCACATCTTCCATTCAGGATCCTGGTATAGTAGCAGAGGGTTCCCCACAATTATAAGAAGGGCCTTGGCCCGTGTCACAGCCACATTGAATCTCTGCAACAAGGAAGGCAGAACAAAGTTGGGGGGAGGCCCACAACTATCTCCCCAGGCCTTAAATTATCCCATTCCCCCATCCCCTTTCCACCTAACCTTGGGATTTCGGAGAAAGCCCAGATTGAAGTCAGAATCCATCTGGACAAAACTCTGGCTGCTACGGACAGTGGACACAAGAAGAACGCTCCGCTCTTGGCCTTGGAACTCCTCTACAGAGCCCACCTACAAGCCAGGGAAAGTGGAGGTTTGAGGTGAGGGTGGGGAGAAAGGGGAGGAGTGATAAGAAATCAAGGCACTGGGAAGGCCAAAGATTGTAGAGATATTGGAGGTGAGGGGCAGGGCAGAAATGGGAATGGAGGTGAACCCCCAGGCCTTGAAGAAGCTGAGAACTAGTTAAAAAGGCCATCACCTTCAAATCCTTGATATTGTCAAGCCCCTGAAGTTCCTTATCCAGGTTGGTGATACACTGGTAGATTTTTTCCACCTGAAACAAGCAAAGTGAATGCTTAAGCTGACCTCTCCATCTTTTCCTGCATTAGGGAAGAGCTTGGGTTGGATGATTTTACAGTTTCTCTTCCAGCTTTAAGACTGTGACTTTTCCTTTTAGTGGGCTTCTAGGAAAGGAAATCACTTCTTTAGTGAAGAACCTAAGAACAGCCACCATAGCAAAGCCATTCCTTCCTAGATACTCTTATCAATGAATGTGATATCGTGAAGATGTTCCTAGGGAGCTCATTTCACCCTACTGGAGTTTGAGGTCTAACCTGTTTCCTGTATGGGGAGATCACTCCCACATGCTGGGGGCTCAGCCGGCCTTGACCTTTCTTAGGAGATGGGGTCAGAAGTTTCTTCAGGTAGGAAACAATTGTAGCTGCCTCCTCTGAGTTGAAGAAGGATGGGCTGTTTCCTTCACGGTCATCCTTGCCCATCACACCGTGAAAGATGATCGGGAAGCCCTGGAGTGATGAGTATATGGAATAACAGTCAACCCAAAATGGTCCTGCCTTCTCTCCCATCACTGGGGCTAACTACAGAGATGTTGCACCTGGGATTCAGTGAATGTTTCTGCCTCTTCTTCCTCCCACTCCCCCTAAGCTCTTTGACTAAGACAGGGTCTTAGTCAAATAAGACATATCTCTTCAGGGCTAAGGAGAAGAGAAGGGATCTGAGACACCCAGTTCCCTCTACACTGTTTTCCTGAGTATCTGCCCTTTTCTAGTGAAAAATGGGACAAACAGGACAAAGAAGTTAGCCTGAACTAGCCAAGGAAGGGATGTTTGGCTGGGTATGTGGGAAAATTCCTTTCTTCCACCTGATAAGTGCCTTAATTTTAAGAGAAGCAGTCTAGAGTCAGGAAAATATAATTTGTAGCCTTTCTGCCATATATCAGATAAATGGCCTTGGGTGAGTCAATCCTGTAACTCACTAAGACTCAGTTGCCAAATAGGTATGAATCTGAATTGGCACAGACAAGTTTACTCAATGGGAGATTCCAACACCCTCCCTTCCCACAAAAAAACAAAAACAAAACAGGTTAAAATAAGCTCCTTCATCACACCAACCCAAAGAAACAGTACATCCTCTCTTCACAGATGAAGAAAACCTGAGTGACTACTCAGTCCCTCTTCTCTCAGAAGCCTCTATCTCCAACCCCACCAACCTGGTTAGGCAGCTCCTCCCAGTAACAGTAGCGTTCTCTGTCCATTAGGTCTGCGTAGGCCTGTAGCTCACCATCATAGTACTGCTCATTAGGGATGTGCAGGATGTCGGGGTGAGACCTGAGGGGTGAAGAAGGGAGGAAAAGAAATAGAGGTGCAGACTGGGAACAAGGTGAGACTCTTTAACAAGCTGTCCTAATGCACAGGTCTGACCATATTACTCAAAATCACTACTCAAAAACCCTGGCTTTTAAAGCCTTGCAGAGCCTGTCTCCACCCTCCCTTTTCAAGGCCATTACTCTCACTTAAACTCACTATGCTTGGGCCAAATTGAACTACACCCTCCTGCCTCCATGTATTCCTTTGCCCAGACTCTTCCCTGTACCTAGAACACACTCCTTCCTCTCACCTTCGCTCTTGAAGGCTGAGCCATGATGTTCCCCATGACTACTGAAAGTGAGATCTCTGTTGGCCCTCATCTGCTAACTTGTGTTCATGCCCAATTGTGTACATGCCATATTCCCCCATTAGACTGTAAGCTCCTTGAGGCTAGGAACTACTCTCACATTCTTATCCCATGATAGGTGCCCCCCAAATGTCATGCTGCATGGTTAAATCTAAGATTCCTCTATCCCTACCCTCTCTACTCTGTGTGAACATTTACCTCCACTGGCTGGGGGGGCTTTCAGGAGAAGTCACATGACAACAAAAACACTAGGCTAGATAGAAGTCAGAAGACCAGCATTCCAGTCCTCATTCTGATACCAGCTGTATAGTACAGGCAAGTCATTTAACCTTTATTGTGTCTATTTTTCCATCTGTTAGGTAGAAATCATGATTCTCACAATCTCACCAAGTTGTTGTGAGAACCGAATGAGATGGTGGATTAAGTGCTAAAATAAGATAAAGTGGTTATGATTATTTTTGTGGAAGGGCAGTTAAGAGCCAACAGGAAGAGATTGTGGCAGAAGGGAGGTGGGGTTTGTGAAGAGGATAGAAGGGATGCAGTGGGTCTTGGAGGGGATACCTGTAGTTGCGCAATAGCTTGGTGACAAGCTGGGGGTTATAGCCTGTGGGGCCCTTCTGGTACAGAGGGTTGTGATTCAGAAGCCGCTCCAGCAGAGAAACACCTGCATGGGAATCAGGGATACTATTGAGCTGTGTTGGGATAGGAAATGGGTCACTCCTAAACTGTTACAGTGAAGGGAGAGGGCATGGGAGTGCTTTGTTTTCTTGTGGTCCAGTTCCTGAGAAATCCTCAGATTCCTCTGCCAGAGGAAGGTGACATACCTCTAGATGATGTCATAAGAACATCAGCTGAAGGAATTTGTGGATGCTTAGCCTGAAGAAGAGAGGCTTGAAGGGAACATGATAACTCTCTTCATGGATCTGAGGAATTGTCATATGTAGAAGGGAGGTAGAGTTGGATCCATCCCCCTTTCCCCCACACACACTTCCAAGTAAATGACCACTTGCTAGGAATCTGGAGTCACTTCACTTACGAGAGTCAAGAGAGTAGAGGGACAGCCTGAATGTCATCTGGTATTTGCAAAGTCATCAGAGGCCATGCCCACATTGAGATCTTGGATTAGTCATAATATTGAAATATTCTTTCAACCACCTCTACTTACCCAGACCATGTTTCTGGGCAAGGGAGGAACGCAACACAGGCCCCAACTGCTGGGGATCTCCAGCCAGGACCAGTTGTCCACCTGGATTACCAGAATCCCTAACAGCCAGCAATCCTGGAAAGGACAGAAGCATTGGAAAGGTGAAACCTGGGAGATTTCCAAGGGGAAGTCTAAGCAAAGGGTAGAGCTCTACATCCCAACCCCATAGCCCCTCACCTCACCCCAGTCTTCTCACCTGCTACAGCAACAAGGCACTCAGGTTCCACAGCATGGCCAGCCTCATCAATGAAGACATGTGTAAAATGACTGGGCGGGAACTCAGCTGAGACCAGCCTAGGGGTGTCAGATGGGTCAGGCTTCAGCCAAAGACAGCCCTATCCCAACCAACCAGCTTCTCTCTCTCTCTCTCTCTCTCTCTCTCTCTCTCTCTCTCTCTCTCTCTCTCTCACACACACACACACACACACACACACACACACACACAACCAACCAGCCTGTTTCACACACACACACACACACACACACACACACACACACCCACACACCCCCACACACCTGGCAGCAGTGACGAGGGTGGTGATGAGAACACGGTATTCCTGCAGCTTTTTCTTGGCGGGGTAAATGTAAATCCCTTTCTGTGGGTCCCAATTACAACAGGACTGGGGATAGAGAAGATCAGGCAGGACAAGCTGAGGGTCAGCCTGTCTTCCCCACTGCCTCCCCACCCTCTCTCCCAATTCTCATTTCCCGTCTCCTCTGAACTGATGCTGTCTTGTCTTCTTCTGTTGGACTCTGGTACCTGCTACTTGTGTGACGTAGACAAGAAATCTAATCTCTTTGGGCCTGTTTCCTCAGCCATAAAATAAGGGAGATGGACCAGATGATCAGCCTACATTCTTAGTTCTAAATCTCATAAAACTTGTGTTCATCTCCCTCTCCTCCCCCCAGATACCTTCTCAACCACCTATCTCACCCCCATCCTTAGTCACCTTGATTTCCTCAGGTACAAAGTGGATGTCCCTACTGGGTGCCAAGAGGCGGTAGATGGAGCTGGGCAAATGAGGCCGGAGGTTCTTGCACAGCAGGTCAGCTGCTGAGTTGGATGGGGCACAGGCCAGGACGTGGGCATCTGGTAGGAGCTTCACCACCTGGGGGTGCAGTATTCTTCAAAAACTCCCCATCCCCAGACCCCCAGTGGGAAAGAGAGAGCATAGATCCATTTAAAAAAATTTTTTTTCTAGGTCTGCATTACCCCAAGGGCAAAGGTACATTGACCTATGGGAGAATTAAAATTTGTTGAGTTTTTTTTTTTTGAAGGGAGAGGGATCTGTTTTGAAGGGATGGGGACCCTTACCAGTGGCCTGAAATCCTGACAATGTGCCTGGGACAGGGTGCCACAAGGCCTGATGGTGTCCTTGCCATTACAACCCCATTCTCTCAGTGGTTCTCAACCTTCCTAATGCCATGACCCTTTAATACAATTCCCCATGTTGTGGTGCCCCCAACCATAAAATTATTTTTGTTGCTACTTCATTAACTGTAATTTTGCTACTGTTATGAATCTCTCTGATATGTAGGATGTATTTTCATTGTTACAAATTGAACATAACCCACAGGTTGAGAACGGCTGCAAGCTAGTTCAAGGGCATACACTTTCAGGAACCTGGAGGGGGCGCCAAAGTCTTGGGAAACAAAGATGGTGTTGGGTGGAAAGAGTTCAGTAAGAGGAGAGATTGTTTCTGCTGGACCCAGACCTGTTTAATAGCCTCCACCAAGGTGACAGTCTTTCCAGTCCCTGGAGGCCCAAAGATGATGTAGGGAGAGGGACGTGAAGTGCCCAGAACTATATGCCTCACTGCTTGCAACTGCTCAGGGTTGGACTCTAGACTTCGGTCATATAGCCTTGGGGAAAGACAAGACAAGGAGGGAGGCCTCCTGTTGATACTGAGTGGATTCTTCCACCCCAGGACCATAGGAGCCAAATGGCTCTGAAGCTAGAAAACTTGCAGAGGGCTCCTTCCAAACCTGGACCTGATGACACCCTCTCCGCATTTTCCCATCTGTTTCTCCCTGTTTCTAGCCCTTCCCCAACTTCAACCCCCATTGCTCAACAGTCCCAGCATCCCTCCATCCCTTTCCCCACGACCAGTTTGCTCACGAAAGCTGCAATTTGGAAGGCAGGAGAGGGATCCCACGGGGGGAAGAAGGAAACAGCAGTGGCTCCAGCATGTGGGGCCTTGCCAGTTCCAGGGCCCGGTGCTGAACTCGTAGGGGTTGCCGGTTGAAGGTGAAGGTTACCTTGAAGGTCATCCCATTCACAAACCGGTTCAGGAGTCTGGGGAAATACACAAGGGGCAGGCAGGGGAACACATGAGATTTAGATGGGCCATACACCCCCTCCCTGTTTTTCCCAGGACTTTTTTTTTTTAATATTCCTACAACTCCATGGAAAAAAGCTGACTTAACCTGACCTCTCCTAAATCTAGGGCTGTTAAGACTCCTTCTCCAGCTCTGACCTCAAGCTAAGAAAAAGACCTTTGCTATAGCCTCAGCTTCTCCCTCACCCCAAATTTACTTCATGTGTGAAGTTTATACACTTCCCTAATGTCACTTCCCCAGACCCAGGATGGAAAGAACACCTGCTCCCATTCCCACCATTTAACACACCAGGCTTCCCCCTTCCTTCCATCTTACCCTAGAGAGAAGCTCAGCTTGACCCGATCCAACTCAACCTGATGCACAAAACCCTTATAGGTGACCACGTCCTGGCCCTGGTCTGAGGTTAGGATAGCAAATAAATGGTCCCCTCGAAGCACAGAAGGACGGCTCTCAGCTACTCCAGGAACCTGGCAAGAAAAAGCATGAGCACCCATTGGGAGAAACACACACCACATTACCACTGAAGAGGAAATGGGTTTTGGGAGGGTAAGCTCTGCTATCTCTATCCCAGAGCCTCAGGTACATGCCATTCTATACTGACCCCTTCCCTGCAGCTCCTTCTCTTCCAATTCTTATCTTCACACAATCACTCTTTAAGGTGTAGTGTGTTCAGTCATATCCCACTCTTTGTGCCCGTTTGGGTTTTCTTGGCACAGATACTGGGAGAGGTATGTGATTTCCTTCTTCAGCTCAGTTGACAGATGAAGAAACTGAGTTAAACAGGCTTAAGTGACTTGGCCAGGGTCACACAGCTAGGAAGTGTCTGAGGCCAGATTTGAACTCAGGAAGATGAGTCTTCCTGACTCCAGGCCTGGCACTCTATACACTGTGCCACCTAGTGGCCCACACAGTCTAAGGCAGGAGTTGGGGGTAAGGTAGAAACCAAGGCTTATCAAGGCAAGACAGTTCCAGCAGCACAGCTAAGGGACCAGAATTTTGTAACTGCCCTTGTTCCTTGACCTTCCAGGAACCTCTCTTTTTTAAAAGACTATCCTGCTTCTGTCCAGCTACAGTGTGGAGTCAGGAAGACTTCATCTTCCTGAGTTCAAATCCAACCTCAGATACTTCCTGACTGTGCGACCCTGGGTAAGTCATTTAACCCTAATTGCCTCAGTTCTTTATCTGTAAAATGAACTGGAGAAGAAAATGACAAAGCTCTCCAGTGTCTCTGACAAGAAAACCCCAAATAGTGTCTCAGAGAGTCGGATATGACCGAAAAATGACTTAACAGTTATGTCTAACATCATTTTCTGTTCTTCATCTATGCTTCGGAGCTTTAAAAGCCTCCTCAAATTTAGCCCCTCTGGGAAATTCTCCCTGGTTCTACCCACTCTCAGTCCCTACAATCCTCCTTTATTCTATGCATCCTTAGTCATGGTTTCACAATTATTTGCAATATATTGTCCCATATTGTTTCTAGGTTAGTCTGTAGGGTATTCTGTTTTCAGTGTGTTTAAGCATATATGAATGCACTTTCTCTTGGACTGGCTGATTGTGCCCAAGACAGAGATCCAAGCCACCCTTCTCTGTCTCCCCACTTTCTCTTGGACTGGCTGACTGACCCAAGATTATGCCCAAGACAGAGATCCAAGCCACTCTTCTCTGCCTCCCCTCTTTCTCTTGGTCCTCTCAAAAATGCTGACCTCTAAGATGAGGAGCTGGGGCTTTCGTTTCTTTGGGTCCAAGATCATGGGGACAGCCTCCAGGTCATACTGGCGGATGTCTTGCTCCATCTGTAGCTCTTCAAGGTGTAGAAGCAGCTGAAGCTTCTCCTCATAATTCCTCCAACTTAGTGGGGTCTTTAGCCGGCTTCTAGATAGAAGGCAGGATGGATCAACCTTCCCTCCATATCTTCTACCCTCTCCCAGTTGTAGCCTTTGGTACAAGAGGCAGAGGAGAAGAGTAGGGGTACAGGAATCGTAGAAACTGGAAGAGATCATCTCATTCAAACCTCTTATTTTATCGCTGAGGGAACTGAGGCCCAGGGAGTGTAAGGGACTTGATCAAGGTCACATAGATAGTAAGAAAATGGTAGAGCAGCAGCAATTCCTATCTCCATTCAATCACTCTTTAACGTGTAGTGTGTTCAGTCATATCCGACTCTTGGTGACCCCATTTGGGTTTTCTTGGCAAAGATACTGGGAGTGGGATATGATTTCCTCTTCCAGCCCATTTGACAGATGAGGAAACTGAGTCAAATTGGGAGTGAGGGGGAGGTAACACTAATAATAAGAGCCTATGTTTATATAAGGTTAAGGTTTATTATCTCATTTGAAACTCTCAGAAACCAGTTAGCATTATTATTATGAGGTAGTATTATTGTTAGGAGATAGTATTATTGTTATTAGATGGCATTATTATTCCAGTTTTGGAGATAAGGGAAACTGAGTTGCAAAGAATGCTGGTAGCTAGCAGAGCAAGGGAGCCTAGGCCACACAACAGTTCCTTTTCCTCCAGGCCCAGGCTTTATGCTTTTCCCTCTTAGATACTGGGGCAAACCCCATCAGTCTGGCTGTTCCCTGCATTGCTGTCTCTCACAAACTGTCCATGTCTCTTTTCTTATACCATGCCATTCTTTTTCAGGTCTTTCCATAAATTCCTCCATGAGAGCTCTACTCTACACATTCACTCTGGGCCTCTTAATGCTATTCCCCAATTGGTTCTTAAAGAATCAAACCCATTTCACTAAGAGGAATAAAATGCAGGCAAAAGGGGTGGGAAAAATGCACATGGCTTCAACTTAGGTGGGGGGTGGGGCAGTGAGGCTGGAGGGAGAGAGTTCGGCACATACTGGATCTTAGCCACATCGTTATGATGGTTGAAACTGGTTGCTTTCAGGAGCTGTGGAAGCAGTTGCTTTAGGTTGCTCGGGCAGTGGTACTTTGGAAGACTCAAAGTCATCTCCAGGTCATACCCCTGATCCCTGCATCGATGGAGAAAAAAGATAATCACAGTAAGATGACCATGGGGAATAAAAAACGGCATTTGAACCCCTTCATACATGTTTCCTCCTTTCATACGTCTTCCAAAGTAGTAACAGTTGGCATTCACACAGCAGATAAAAGTTTGCAAAGCACTTCACTTAATTTGATTTCCCATGCCCCCCCCCAACTCCCCAACATCTCTGAGTTAGGTGTAATTACTATCTGTTATAGATGAGGAACCTGAGACTGAGTAGTAAGCCTCTGCAGGTCCCTACCCAGCTGCCTACAGTAACCATGGCCTGCACCAACTCAGTGACACAGTTAGTAGCTAGTCATTATCTCCACTTTAAAAATGAGAATATTTAAGACCCAAAGTCTAAACAGCCTGTAATAGGTCATGAAAAAGTTAGAAGAAAGAAATCCACACCTGACTTCCAGCCCACTGTGGGTTCTCTCTGTCCTGGGAGGCAGGGAGTTGTTTGGGAAATCTCTGTCCCTGGAGAGGATGTTGTTACCTGTCTGGTCTCTCCCCATCTTCTACCCGGCTGGTTAAAGCAGGGTGTGGTGTAAGTCGGCTGCGTCGGTAAGAAGTGGTGGGCTTCAGCAGCTCAGCCAGGGGACTTCGGGCCACAACAGCAAGGAATCTGGCAATGTGGAAGATTCCTGACTCCTCTATCCTTGATCCCAAAGGTCCCTGCAGCTCCCACAGCACCGTTGCAGGGAAGTTGCCTACATAACTGATCTGACAATGGACGTGGAGCTCATGAGAGTCACCTGGGGGGAGAAAATTTTGAAAGTATAGAGGAGCACCCCAAAGGGATCCCTCCCCCCAAAAGAGGGCCTTCCATCATATAGGACACACTCTCAGTGAGACCCTATTCCCACCTTAACCAGAAACCCTATCTTTGAAAGCCACTCTCCCCAAAACACAGATGGCCCCCTTCCTGCAAGATCACCTTGTTCTCATTGGGAATCAAGAACAGAGACCTCTTCCCACTCAAGAAATCCTCCTCACCAGGATCTAGTGTGATGGGCACATCTTCTTGGATATCTGACTTGAAAATTATCTGGGGGAACCGGCAAAGTGGAATGATACGGAGCAGGATGACAGGATAATTTCCCCCATTTTGAAGCCTCAGGGTCAAGGTCACATTCTGGTTCAAATCCACACGGACAACAAGCTGCCCATCTCCACTGCTGTAGATTCCTTCCACCTCTACATCCACACCATGTTTTCCACGGATGTATTCAGCCCTGAAGGAGGAAGAGTCTGATGATTGTCTGGGGGTTGGGAAGGGGAGAGGTAAAGATGGTAGGGGTAGAGCTTTGATGACTGCCATTCAGTAGGCCTTGTGCCTACTGAGGGACCTTGGATCTGATTTGCTATGCAATTGCTAGCCTTGCTAATAAATCAATATGCACAGATTTCACTTCCTCAGGCTCTTATCAGCTTTTTTTAAAGACAGTTTTGGTGAGCCAGCTAGAAGGCTGAGCAAAGGACCCTGGCCTAAGATGGCCTCTCAGCACTCCCTAGAGTGCACCAAAAGACCTCCGAGAAGGATTGTCTTAAAGGTTGGACATCCCCTTGACCACGATCGAAAATTTCAAAGCTAACCAAGCCTCTACCTTAGTGGAATGTCCCTTAAAGGTATAAAGCCAAGGGAAGGCACTTAAGGCAATAATAAGATACACTTGGTGAGTAGCAGGCTGAAGGGAATTCCAAAGGCAACTCCCTGGAAAAACTTCAAATATCTTGGGACCAGGGGAAGCTCCCAGTTCAACCAAGAATGATATTTTTTTTAAAAGCACACTATTAAATTGTGTGAAACTTGGTTTACAACTGCAAAGGATTCATATGGACATCCCCTTCTTATTGGCCTGGGAGCAGGGGAAATCTCTCATTCAGAAGGGGACAACTAAAAATAGAGCCCTTAAATTTTGTAAAGATTGGTCTAAAATATATTTTTTAAAAATCCAAATGTGTTCCTGCTCTGGTCCAAAGAAGGGACTTTGAATTACTACAAATTAAAGGCTTTGATACAGCTTTTAGAAAATTGTGCACACTGACTTTTGTTGACAGGGCTTTTTCCTTCTTATCTCCCACTGAGTTTTTGATTATTGTTTCAGTGGGAGGTGAAGGGGAAGCAAGTACATCTATGTGTCTATCTTACTGTATTATCTATGATTTGTGTAAATCAAACCAACTTCTTCCTGTGTCCTGATCAGCCAAAGGAAAAAGAATGCAAAATAAAAATACTGAAAAATTTTTTTGAGAAACTTTCAGTCTTCAAGATGATTCTCTCTCTCTCTCTCTCTCTCTCTCCCTCTTTCTCTTTCTCTCCATTTCTAACTCTGGCTAAATTGGGGAGGCAGACAAGAGACAAAGATAAGAACTAAAGGAATCTTTTTCCCAATCTGCAGGAATTTATGGCATTGCCATATAATTAGACAGTACATTTGTGACTGAAATGTTAGCTAATAAAACTCTGCAAAAGTTACATGGAAACAGTGCTTAGACCTCTTATATCACTCTTTCCTTGGAGAGCAGCAGATTTGTTGCAAGGAAGGAAGGTGATTTCGCTCATTAGAGAAAGCAGCTTACAATTTAAATTTCTTTGGCACTTAAGAACTATTAGTAACTCTTTCTTGACCATGAAATAAGAGAAGGTTTAAGAAAGTAGAGAAAAGAGGAAAATAGGTAGAAAGTTGAAGAAAGGCAGAATGCTTTTGTATTGATCATGTGAGTGAAGATTAACGTAAAAGGAAAAGGGTTGGAGAAGGTTAGATTCCATCGAGATAAGAAATATTTTAGAAACTTTTAGAGAAATGTCTCTTTAACAAATACTAAATGTCTTCTTCAGTACCTCCTTCCTCAATCAATTTAGGATTAAGAAGGAAAACTCATAGGTCTCAGAAAATGCAAACTCACTGGTAAAGAAGGTACTGTTTTCTTTGGTCTGGTGTGAATAGTTATACTAAAGGCTTTTGTAGAAATTTAAGCATCCTTTAAAAAAAATATGTAACTCTTCTGGCCTACCAGGTGCCCTATCCTTTTTGACCTAAGCAGAGTTACAACTGAAAAGCCTCAGGGTAAGGTAAGCTCTGTCCAAAGTGCAATCTCTTAAGGTATCTGCTGGGTTTAGGTTAAGAAAACAAAAGGAACTAATTTGGTTTTTTCGGTGATTTAAAAGGAAAGAAAGTCTTGGGGACAATAATAATAGCACCTACATCCCAAGATTGTCATGAGGATTATATGATTGTAAAGTGCTTATATCATAGTACCGGGCAGATGGAAAGGAGTATATAAATTTTAGTAAATATAAGTACTGCTTCTAATTTCTTTGGGCGAAATTTGAGAAACTTGTTTCAGAAATGCCATTAGAAAAGTAATTTCTTATATCTTGATGCTGTTAGATTATGATTTGAGCTATTAAAATAATGTGATAAAAATGTTTAAAAACTGTTAAATCTCAGTC
>JAQQSU010005633.1:0-13742 GCA_028627135.1 Pseudochirops cupreus | reverse complement strand
TATCTATCTATCCATCTATCATTTCTAGACTCATACTTAGAATCATAGTACTATCCTAGAACTGAGTCTTCTAGATAAAAGTTAAGTAGTGCAAGTGATTAGAGGGTCAAAGAAACTGACATCCAGCAAGGATCTTTATCCCCTCTATCCCTACACACTCTGGAGGGTAAAAGCCACCTCACTTGAGCTTGTAGGAAAGAAGTTCTCTTTCCCTGATCCCTATATAGCTCACATGACTCATAATACTAGTAAAGAACCAGATCTGGGTTTCACCCTCCACCTTGGGGCTCCATTCTTCCCTGTTCTTTATCAATAGATCTCTGCTGGGCTTGTCCAGAAGCCCAAGTCTAGGAATATCTCCCATTTGTCTAGGAATTAATTCCTATTTTACTTTGGCACTGTTGTTTACCTGATACCAGCCCATATTTCTGTAGCTCCCAACTTCACCAAACTCTATGTACCTATAGCTGGCTTCCTCCTATCCATCTCAGTTTTGGATCTTTCTAACAGCTCTTTCAGCTTTGTCACTGCTCTCTCTTTAAAAGGGCCCAGTCCAAGAGTATATGTCAAGTATGAACTGTGACAGCAATGGACTGTTTTATGAGTGATAAGTACATATGCTCTTCTTCAAGTGACCTTAACTCAGTGATATCTAGGCATTCCCAAGTTCATTCCTTTTTAAAGACAAAGTAATGGCAGAACAAAGATGCCATCCTTCACCCTTGTTAAGAAGGGTTATATTCTCCAAAGATTTATTTATTTTTAAACCCTGAAGGATGTGGAGGTCAAGAGAAATGTAAAATTGGATATAAAAACACACAGAGAAGAAAGACCCAATGATGCAAGGAGCAGTTAGATTAACAATAAGATATATACTGGAGTGGAATATGACCTGCCTTGAAAGTTGGTGGAAGGGATAATTAGCTGTATAATGTGGCTCAGTGGTTAAAGGTACAATGACCATAGATTCTATATTTTTTTTTCCTAGCGTAGTCTGTGTTACCAGAGGGTGAGTGTATATTTTCATAAGATTTTGCAATGTTATTACCTGTAATTAATACATATATGTTAAACTATGATTTTGAAAATATACTCTATGTAGGTAAGGAGGCAACCACAATATTGTGGAAAGATCATGGAGAGTGAACTTGGAGTCTGAAGATCTGGGATCCAACTTACACTAATTCTATGAATTGGACTATGCTGTATTAATTCACCTTGATTTGATTTAATTTAATGTGTTCTTATTAAGTATCTCTCAAGTAAAAGATGTGTTGGGTTGGCAATACAAAGCCAAAAATTGAACAGCCCCTCTTGTCAAGGAGCATACACATTGGAGGTTACAACACACATGTAGATAACTAAATATACTGTCATTTGAGGAGAGAGAGAGCCCTAACAGACTGAAGGAAGGGAGTGAGGATCAGGAAGATTTCACTGATGATATAATATTTGAGCTGAACCTTGGAGGTCGGCAGGGATTCTGAGAAGCGAAGATAAGGAGGAAACGCATAGAGACTGGGGATGGAAAACCACCTTCAAGTAAGATATAGTTGTCTTCTTTACCTGGAGCAATAAACAGATTGTGTACACACATAAACCTGAAAATCAAGGATCCTGGGCTTGGAAGATAAATTCAAGTAAGAAAATGACAGCTAGCAACCAGGGGAGTATTGAAAATGTACATTGAAATGTGGTAGTCTATAGGTTGTTCCCCTCGGCAAATTCATAAGTGAAATAGAAGCCTAAGGATTAGGGACTTTGTTGACACTTGCCATTCCAAGGATCAGCATGAGTCCAATTCATACTTCGTTCAGGGACTCAATCTTCCTAACTTATTGCTTCCATTACTAGGAGTAACAAATTCTCCTCTTATTGACCGCAGCGGGATGGGAATTTATTGGTTTGCTCCCCTGCTTGGTCCCAGAGATGCCTCTTTTAAATCAGATTAAATCAGATTATCTCTGAAATGTTCCAGCTTTCTAATATCTTCCCTCTGGTATCCTGCCCTTCTCCTCCATCTGCTGCATTCAGATCTGACCCCTGCATTCCGGGGCTTCACATTCGACTTTGGTGTATTTTGGTTGCACAAGACTCAAATGGCTGCGGGAGATGCTTTCCTCTGTGATGAAGTGTGGAGCAGCTCCTCAGAGGACAGGGAGGGAGCAGGGCCCAGCGAGCTTTCTGCTGACCCATTGACCTTCCCAGCATTCACACACATTGGCTTGCAGCCCAGCCCCTTGCAGCTGGATACAACAGTACACAATCCTTGAGCAACTATTCCTGGGAGAATTCCATGAAAGTAGACGAGGGTAGGAAAACAGAAATGAAATTAATGTAAACTGTGCTAAGGAATTAAATGAATTCTCTGCAATGGGAACCTTGCCAGACACAATGTTATTCAGCCATTTGACAGCTGAAGTGAGGAGAGAAGGAGTTATTTATCTGCATGTTTATATCTGGTGAAAGTCTCATTTGATAAGAAGACAGGCATTGGTTTGATCTTCAGAGCAAGGAGACCTTTGTGCAGCACATTGCAGTGGTTTATAGCTGGAGGAATTGCCAATTGGTCATTCTCAATTCCCATCTCCTTCTGGTTGCCTTTTGGTATTCTTAGTGGACGTAGACTGGCAAAACAGGTTTGCATCTGAGCTCCTATGGCACCATTAGAATCTTTGGAAGATACTACCTGTCTGCACATTGGCACAACTGGTTAAAAATGTTTTGTCCAAGAACCAATTTTTTAAAAGAATTGCATTATAATGCTCCTCTAAAGAATCATTCTCTGTCCACCCCCACCCGTGTTATTGGTGCTTCATTCATAACTTTTGATACTTCATCAATAATAACAACTTCTGTAGAAATTAAAATTTCATATTAAATACCCATCATACTCAAAGAAGGAAAAATTTAAAAAACCTAATCTTTTTTACTTATCCTTTCAGAAAAACAAAGATTTAGTCATAAAACTGAAGTGAAAATACTACTCGATCAACATAAAATAATAGGTCACTTTGGAAAGTTCAATGTGCTCTGTGAAAATGAAGCTTTATTATTCATGCTTCCATCCCTCCATCCTTCCATCCATCCATCCATCCATCCATCCATCCATCCATTCAGAAAATGAATAAACATTGTCATTTCTTTTGCTATTACTTCTTTCACGTACATCCCTTTCTCTGCATTCACGCAGCCACCACCCTAGTTCAAATCCAGGGTCATCTGGACTGTCATAGCAATAATCTTCTAATTCTTCTCCCAACCTCATCTCTCCCCAATTCAATCCATCCTTCTTATAAATGCCAACGTGATTTTTCCTAAAGCTCGCATCTAATCGTATTAACTCCAGAGTCAGTAAATGCCAATGACTCCACCATTAACTTTAGGGTCAATTATAACCTCTTCTGTTTGGCATTTAAAACTCTTTGTCATCTGGCTCTTTCTTATATTTCCCATGTTCTTACAAATTACTTTTTTCCATGCATTCAAATTGGTCTTTTTGTGGTTTCTCAGGCATGACAATGCTCCTCATCTCTCTGCTTTGACATTGGCTGTCCCTCACACCTCAAACTGCTGGAGCCTTGCCTTCTAAGAATAAATCCTATCTGCTTCATATGTATCTTGAGTGCATCTATGTGCATACATGTTCTCATTTGAGTTTTAGAGTAAAAGTGTAAGTTCTATTAAGGCATGAATGGCTTTTGCCTTGTATCTCTTGTGTTTAGTACAATGTCTAGAAACATAGTAAGTGCTTGCTAGCTCTTGTGAACATTTACAGGATAATAATTGATGCTTATAATGATAACCTCAAGTCACTGCAATGCTGTAAAAGTTTCTTTCTAAACTGACATATAACCACACCAGGGGTTGAGTGACTTGTCTGGTATCATACAGGCAGTAAATGGAAAAGCAAAGATTTGAGTCAGGTCCTCTTAAAATCCAGAGGTCTTTTTCACTATACTTTAGAACACCCAAAAGGATCCAGAGCAGCGGAGAGAAACCTAGAACTATTTTCTGGCCTCAGTATAGTGGGAATCTATGAGATGTTTGAAGCTCAAACCCCCAGGAGAAGCCATACCTACCCCCACTTAGCCATTCTAATCTGATTACCTTGCATGTATCTTCTCCCTGATGGACTATCTCTGGAGAGGGTCCTGGTTTACTGCTTCATTTTTCTGAACCAGAAGTAGTGATGTTAGGGCGGGCAGGGAGGAATTGTAGCTTTCTCATTTTCAATGACTCTTAGAAAAAAGTGTTGGTTTATTGGAATGTTTATCTTAAAGAAATTTCCTTCTGCGTGGGAGGTCACATAAAATATCTTCACTTATTTGAAGTGTCACCCTGTGGAAATAACTAGATTTTCCTGCTTTGGTTTTGAGGATGGAACAAGGAAGAATGCATGAAAGTTCCAAGGAGGCAGATTCTAACTTTACAGCAGGATAAACTTTGTAATAGATTGTTCCCAAAGCTTAATGGGTTGTCTTGAGAGGTAATGAGATCCCTATCAGTTAAAATTTTTAGGCAAAGGATGGGTCTTATAGAGGGGATTCTTATGCAGGTACCATTGGAAGTGGATACTCTCTAATGTGCCAACCAACTCTGAGATTGTTAGTCAATGATTCAGGATTATACTCTGAGTTGCTAATCCTTCTTTGCCATATAGAACTTGTTGAGAAATTCTTGGCTCAAAAATGGACCAAAAGAAATTAGAGGCATCTTTCTGCAACTCATTTTAGATTTAATAGATATCAACTTGTATCTGCATTTTACATTCAATGATAAGATATACGTTGAAGATAGAGACAAAACTATTTCTACAATCAGAAGACTTGAATTCCAATCCCAGCTCTACCACTTGTATGACCTTTCCTATTAAATGATGATATTGAACTGATGTCTTCTGAAGTCCTACCCAGCTCCCATATACTCTGGTTTATGGCTTATATACCCAGTACAAGTAACACTTTTGGGGAATGAACAAAACAGACCTTTTTATAGTCCAATGCACCTCAAATCTCTCTTATTTCACTTTGGGTTTTAGTTCCTTTTGGGTGGAAAACAAGGGTTATGGGAAACCCTTGAGCAAATTTCCAAATAAGAAAATAACTCAGTTAAATAGCTTTAACATCCATGGATCCATCTGTTCTAAATTTTTCACTGTGACTGGTGAGGTCTGGGCATATTCCTGTGATAAACTCTCATCCTATTTTGCTAAAAGAAGTTCTGAGAAAGCCAACCATTCTAATGGTACATACAACCTGAAGACATAGGAATTACATATTTGAAAGCAAAATAGATCATAGTTAAAAGTGGAGGGTTCTCCTTTGCTTTGGTTCCCCTACATTTATCAGCTGCTCAGAAAAATTCAAAATTCGGTGGCTTTAGAATAACAGGTAAAGACCAAGGAAGTGTTACTCTTTTGGTGACTAGCTGTGTTTGGAGATTCAGATTCTAGGCCTGGCACATCTCTGGGTCCAATGTTTAATGCTTAATAAATAAATCTAGGAGAAGAAGCTTTGGCAGGAAGACACTTTGTCTTGTTATTTATGATTGAACAATTATACTCTGGGTAACACAACTGCATGTGTCATTGACACTCACAAGAGTAAGAGAAATCTGCTGCCACTCTGGGGTTAAAGGAAGCCAATTTAGTATGATTTAGAAGGGTGTGAAATCTCCTAGAGGGGAGGGACTAAGTCACTATGCAGTCCCACTTTCAATTAGGGATCTGATGAATGGTTTTTGAGGAAGGTGAACTAATTTCATGCTTTTTGTGTATATGAGGACCTGAATTGTTGAAAAATTTCACAATCTCAAATTTGGGTGATCTTTGATCACTTATTTACTGTGTAAGCAGCTGTCATTTTAAATTGACTTCATGGAGCAGTGGACAGAGCAATGGGTTCAAATTGAGAATACTTGGGCTCATTCTACCCCTGGTATTTTTTTTTAACCTGTGGGACCTTGAGAAAACTTAGATTCCCCTCTTGGGGCTTCATTTTCTTCATAGGTTCAACAAAGGACTTGGTCTAGATGCTATCTGAAGTCTTCTACAAATACAAACCTATCATCACATGAGGCAGATGGGTACTGTCACATCAGAGGTCATAGAATCATCCTTCAGTGCTGAAAAGGTCCTCAAAGGTGATCTAGTTCAAACTTATCATTTTACAGACGAGAAAAATGAGGGAAAATGAGTTAAAGGGACTTGACCAAGGTCTTGTCTCCTAGAGTAAATAAGACCTTGAATCTTTCCACTTAAAATTATTAAGCTTTTAGTTAAGTAAAAATTTACCTAACCTTTCCCAGCCTTGACTTCCTCACCTATAAAAGGGGGATCATAATTGTATTTGCTTCACAGGATTATTGTGAAGACCAAAGTATAGTATAGTATAGCATAGGGACTAGAATATCCTAGCATAGGGACTAGAGCTGTGATTTCATTGGTAAGATGAAAGCTACTCTATTAGAGTAACTTCTTTGAAACTTCTGGTCATAGAGAGCTGCCTAGGGCACCAAGAGAAAAATGACTTGTCCAAGGTGAAAGAGTCAATATATTTTAGAGGTGATGGTGATCCTACAATTTACTTTAAAATGACAGCCTGGGCCTAAGGTAACCAGATTTAATGAATTCCAGAAGAAAGTTGCTATGGGAAAAGTGTCACCTTTATTCATGAGCTTATTTAGGATCTGAGCTTAGCTGTTTCTCCAATGAGGAGACCTTGCCCAATAGAAAGAGAACAGGAGTTAGAGTTAAAAGATCTAGCCTCAGGAGTGTGCTGGAACTAGCTCAAACCAGTTCCAAAGAGCCTGTGGTTAAATTTTCAGTGTGAGCATTTACATCTCAGAAATAAGCAAATATTATAAATCATGGCTTGATTTATTGTTTTGTTGACTGTCTAGATTTTTTTTTTTTGCTTTTTGGAGGGGGGAAGGCAGGGCAATTGGGGTTAAGTGACTTGCCCAAGGCCACACGACTAGTAAGTGTTAAGTGTCTGAGGTCAGATTTGAACTCAGGTCCTCCTGGAGGCTGGTGCTCTATTCACTGCACCACCACCTAGCTGCCAATTGTCTAGATTTAAGAAAGTAAAAGGCAACATGCTAATAATGCAAATTTAACTCAAACATGTATTTAGGGTATTGCATAAATACATATATACACACAGAGACATATATGTACCTAAATATCTATATCTATATGGACATATGTACATTTATTTTTTTTTCTGGAAAGGTATTTGTTAAACATTTCCCAGTACACCCTTGCCTAATTTCCACTTAGAGACCTATCTGCCAGTTCCATATGATTTAAGGGAAATAGGACTGACTCTATATTCCAGAAGACCTGAGTTCAAGTCAATAAATATTTATTCATTTATTCATTCATATATTTATTCATTCATTCATTCATTTATCTATTCATTCATTCATTCATTCATTTGTTTGTTTATTTATTTTCAGCCAAAGTAAAACAAAGTCTATTAAAGCTTCACATATTGGGTAGACTCTTAAGGAACCTCAGCATTTGTGACACTTGTACTGACAAGTGAGCCAGAACAATCTGACACAGACTGGGTCTGAGCCAGATTGAATCTGAGGCTCAATCAATATTTATTAAGCACCTACTATGTGCCAAGTATTGTGCTAAGCACTGGGGATACAAAAAAGAGGCAGAAGACTGTCCTTGACCCCAAGGAACTTACAATTTAGGACCAATGAAATTTGTAGTGTCAATTCATAGACTCCAATGGGTTGTGACATAATTGTGAGATTATAAGCAGGAAATTATGCCCACAAATATAGAGTTTTAAGATTTATAGTAATTTCCTTAAAACAAACCTTAGGGCCAGTACTATTATGAGACCCATTATATTTATGAAGGAAATAAAGCGCAGAGAAGATACAAGGATCATAGCTTCAGTTCTGAAGGGGGCCTCAGGTCATTTAGTCCAACCCCCCTCATCTTACAGATGAGGAAAATATGACCTTCAGTGATTAATGATGCACTGGTAATAGAAAGAAAGGCATGATAAAAGAAATGTCATGGAAGCACAATATATGACTTCATTCACTTTTTCTTAATCAATTAAGTGTCTGCTATCTGCAAAGACCTGTGCCATTATTTGACAAGAGATGTTTAAGAATGATAGTGAGAAAGAAATCAAAGATAATTCCTCTAGTTTTAAGCCTGGGCAAGTGGATGAATTTCCTAGCGGCAAAAAAGAAACCAGGAAGAAGAATAGACCCAACTTTTATGGAAGCCTGTCACTACTCCCCATGTTTATGGATGATTTCCAATCTAAGAATCTGTGCATTATTCCCAAGTTAGCTGTGCCTCAAATAGACTTAGACCCAGAATGATCTTGGAAAGTGCATCTCATTCTTTAGAGAGGATCATGTTCAAAATGCCAGACAAAAGAAAAAGTAACTTACTTTTAAAGCTTTCCAAAGGTGATCCCATAATCCCTTTCAGTGACCTCTTCCAATGTTTAACAACCCTCCCTGTCAGACATTCTTCTATAGAGCTAACTTAATTTCTTCACTTTGGACTTTAAACCTATTTATTTTTATTCTATCCTCAGTGGAAATGCAGAACAGCTGGTCACCCTTGCACTCGCATGCCTGAAGACTACTAGTAAATCACCTTTCAAGTTCTCTTTCCTAGGCTAAATTCTCCTAGTTTATTTTTTTTTTCCTCTTCAGCCTCATTTTTCTATACTTTCATTCTGTGGTTTCCCTCTTCTGAGTTTTCCAGACTCATTTTAGGCTTTGGAGTCCACAACTGGATTTGACTCTAAATTAAGATTGTTTTTAATTTTTTTTTCCCCCAAAATAAGAATAATGTCTTGGGGAGATTATACTGTTATGTTTTTATTTGGTACTTGATCTTTGTGTGGTTATTTTTTGTCACCAAGATACTAATGTAATTCTCCTTCCACCTTCAACTGTTGTACTTTTTCTTACCTTAAAGGAAGAGTCTTATTGCTGCTGTTTGCTTTTATACATCAAGATTTCTTTAAAATATCCATCCTTCCATCTAATACTTCTCTTACAACAAAAATAGTTGAATAAAAATATCCAAGAAGACAATCATGTCTGACAACACATGCATCATTTTGTACCATAGTCCCATACCTCTTTACCCAGAAGAGAGAATTATTGTGTTGCAGAGAATTAGAATTTTAACATGAGATATCTTTTTCTAATGATATATAAGTGTCACAGTATCCTGAGGTAGTGAGCCCCACCTAACTAGCCTCCTAATTTGGCTTTCCTTTATGGCTAGCCACTGAGCTGCCATGAAAGAAGACATACTATAGAAAGCTCAGAAGACCCTATGCCTCTCAAATTGACAATGATCTTTTGCTTATCATTTTAATTATTCCAGCCAATTGTGTGCCTAAAATCTCCAAGTTAGAATGGAACTCAGAAGCCCTTTAGTTCAAACCCTAACTAAAACATGAATAAAAACTTTATAACATCTCTGTTAAGTAGTTATCTGTTTAATGGGTTGCTGGGGAACTCACTATATCCTGAAGCAAGGCATTCCCTTTGAGGGCAACTTTAATTATTAGGATGTTCTTCCTCACACAGAATTGAAATCTACTTCACTGTAACTTCTACCAATTCACTAACCTTAATTTTATCTTTCTGGACCACACAGAATAAATTCTATCTTTCTCCCAAATGATAACCTTTCAAATACTTGAATCGGTTATGCTCCTCCAGATCTCCTGTTATCCAGGTTAAACACCACAGTGCTTTCAACCAGTTTGCATACAGTATGATTTAAAATCCTTCTGCCGTTCTGGTTGAATGCTTCTAGATGCATAGTTTAACAGTAGTTTTCCTGAAATATGAAACCCAGATCTAATCACAAGATTCTGCATATACCTGATAGACTGGAATAGAGTAAAATAGGTCTATCAATAATTTTCTTTGTTCTGAGACCAAACTTATAATAAAGTAACCAAGAATTGGTTAGTGTTAATAGTTGCCATATTGTATTATCATGTGGAACTTCTTGTTATTCATTCATTTCAGTCATGTCTGACTCTTTGTGACCCAATTTGGGGTTTTCTTGGTAAAGATACTGAAGAGGTTTCCCATTTCCTTTTTCAGTTCATTTTGCAGATGAGGAAACTAAGGCAAACAGGGTTAAGTGACTTGCCCAAGGTCATATAGCTAGTAATGTCTGAGGCTATATTTGAACTCATGAAGATGATTCTTCCTGATTCTGAGCCCAGTTCCCCATCCACTGCATCACCTAATTGCCTAAATGGAACCTACAATCCACTAAAATCACCAGGTCTTATTCAAGCGAGCAGCTATTTAGCTATATCTTTCCCCAATGCTATTTTGTGCAGTCGATTTTTTGAATTCAAGTATATGACTGTATATTTATACTTATTAAATTTTACCTTATCAGATTTGGCCTCTCATTCCAGCCTGACGCAATCTTTTGAATCCAGATTCTCTCTTTCAATCGACTAATTATCTTTCCCAGACCCACATCATGCACAACTTTTATAAGCTTGCTTTTTATGCCTTCATCTTGTTATACCATTGAATGATAAAAATGTTAAACACTACCAGGTCTCACACAGCATCATTTGGCATTTCACTGGAGACCCTCTATAAATTTAATCCTTATCTTCCCTCTAGGCTGCCTTTTTTTATGGTTCAAACCAAAAGAATCTACCTATATTTTCTCTATGCTGAAATCAGCTCTGCTAAAGTCAGGTTTACATGAAAGACCATTCTTATCCTTTTATTTATTATATCTTGAACTCCAGGATGATTCAGGACTCTCTCTTTGCCTCTCATTGTTTACATCTCTCCAAATGGTTTCTCCTTACGGTTAGAAACATATGGAGAAAAGCATGTTACCTTACCAAGAAGGCCAGTCAGTAATTTGTGACATATCCTGCACTCACTAAAAATAGGCACTCTCAGAAAATGTCTAATATTTTCAGCCCTCCAATTACAAGCGTATCTTGTCCATATGTCAATTTTGTGATATGTGCCCCAAACTCATAATTCACGGACTCCATTTCACTAGGTGGTCTGTAGTTGACCCATAAAACAAATCACTTCTCTCTCTTTTTCCTTTTTATTTTCACTCAAATGTTCACCTCTTATAACATGGGGAGTGGTGGTTTACTTCCCTTCTATCAGGTCCCTCATCATCCCCTAATGAGATGAAGATGAATGGATGAATTGTGTCTTTTTAGAACTCCTTCATGTTGAAGAGGCCAATACCCTTCATGCAACAGACATTTTCCTGACATTTGGAGGGATTGTAAATGGAATCATTTTCGATAGATAATGACAAATCCCTATTGAAAAGTCAACAACTTTGGTTCTCTCACTGACTTGCTGTGTAACTTGCACAAAGTATTTAACCTCTCTGGGCTTGAGTTTCCTCATCTGTAAAATGAGGAGGCTGGACAACATGATCTCTTGGGTCCCTCCCAGTCCTAACATCCTCTAATACCTAAATCTGTATGGTGTATCAGGCTTTCTCAAAGTGAGATACACCTGTGCTAATTTCACCCATAAATCATGCAAATCCCTGCCAACTTAGTACCACCCGGGCCAGAAATGACTCCTCTAAGGATTAATGAGGAAATCTCAGTGCACCTTTGTTGGTGTCCTGTGCCCTCCCCTTCAGACCATATGGCCTCAAGTGAATTGAAGAAAAACCACCACAATAGCCAAATCATCCATTCCTGAAGCAGGAGCCCTGCCTGCCTTTTGTAACATGCTGTTTCTTTGGTTAAAAATAGCCCTGGATGAATAACTTCTGGTGAGCTAAGTGCTAATTCTGGACAAGAAGAATTCTCAGGGATTGGAAGCATTTTCCTAGGGAAGAGAAAAGCAGAATGAACTAGGGCAGGGAGGATGCATGTGTGTATGGGAGGCTGAGGGAGGCAGGAAGCAGCGTGGGAGAGTGGGTTGTTCATACTCCACATTTAACCAAATGCGTTAGTGGTGATCAATAATTATACACATTAGAAGTACACTCTCATACTAATCCCAAGGAATAGTAATACAAATATTATGATTTCCAGAAAGGAACTGGGGCTAAAAGAATGCCCAAGGTGATTCAGCTAGTACATGTCAGAACCAGAATGAAAATCTTATACAATGCAGCCTCTTATATAATAGTTAGTGATTCAGAGCATTCCTATGCAAAAACATGAAGCAGGGGACATACGTCTTCATGAACTAAGACTTCCTGCCTCCTCTTCTCTTGGGTGCCACTCCTGATATCTTGTCTTCCTCCTCCAACCCTTTTCCATATTGTTTTTAGCTTTGGCTTACTATTCCCTTTACCATCTTATCTCAGTATCCATCAATTTCTCATAGCGTGGTATCAATTTGAGAGACCTCAAGGAAGACTTTTGAGTATAGTAGCCATAAATATTCACAACTGCATTCTAATCACAAACCGTTTGGTTGCTAGGCATTGGAGAAAGTCACTCCATCTTGTCTTTCTCTTCTAACTAATGTGCTTCCTTCTGCATCACTGGTGTTAAAATTGACTTTGTTTCCAAGTATCCACTTTATCTACTTTGTGTACTAGGGATCTGAGGCCAGAAGTTACTAAATCATGGTAAGGGGGAGCAGGAAGGGCATGATAAGGACTACCATGACATGGGTTCTAGTCCTGATAGTGACCAGTTGTATGATCTTAAATGAGTAACTTCACATCTCTGAGACTCAGCATCTTTATCTATAAAATGGGGATAAGAATGCTCTGTATTGTTTGATTTTTAAGAAGAAAGCACTTTGCAAATTTTGAATTAGGATAGAAAAGTGAATATAATATTGTAAATTATTATCATTATTACTAATTATTATTACCTTTATTCTTTTTTCTTCCCCCACCCCAGAAATTCCCACTGACATTTTGCTTAAAATATGTTCCATAAGGAGGATACAGAATGATATCTTGCAGAACACGGTGCTGAGCCAGCATGGATTGTGTCTGCCTCTGCCTGTATAGATGTATCATCCTAAATAATGGAATGCCTGGGAGTACATGAAGATAAATGAAGACCAGAAAATTTGTAGCAATCAGGAAAGTTTCCAACCAGGCTACTAGTGGTGATGGTTTTACCCAGCTACGGTGACTATTCCATAGTGGAGTGGAAAGTACACTGGACTGGAAATCACAGTACCCTGACTGCAACACTATGTAGCCATAGGCAAATCACTTTATATCTCTGGGTTTCTATTCCCTCATCAGGAAAATGAGAGGCTCAGATGAAATGATTTCTGAGATTCCTTGCTGCTCTAAGTTTACACACCTATGAAGTATCTTTTAAACTGTAGATGTTGGTGGGAAAGGTGATTTACTAAATTAATACATAGTGAAATGTTTCTGGTGGAGGATGACAACAACATGCATTTATTAAGCACCTACTTATCTTCTAGGCTGTATGCTAACTGCTGAAGATGAAAAGAAAGGCAAAGAAAAGTTCTTGCTTTCAGAGAGTTAACAAGGGAGACATTATACACATAACTATAAACATCAGATATATATGGGATAAATTAGTGATAACCAACAAAGGGAAGACACTAGAAGTAAGGATCGGGGGGCGGAGCCAAGATGGCAGCGTAGCAGCAGCAACATATTGCAGCTCTCACATAGCCACCCCAAAATACCCATAAAATAGGACTCTAAACCAATCCTGGAACTCCAAAACGCACACAAAGATACTTCCCACTAAAGT
>JAQQSU010005632.1:0-13742 GCA_028627135.1 Pseudochirops cupreus | reverse complement strand
GATTTGCATATCAACTAGGAGCATCATAGGATTTAAAGGAAATCCTGCATCAGTAACCTTGCATTGTGTCCTTGCAATTTTGATCATGTAATCTCCCAGATAATTTTAAATCATGCAAGCTAATGACCAGGAATATGATAGGAATTAAAAGCCATTCTCTGTTCACAATTCAGATGAGTAAAGTAACTCAGAAATGAAAGGAGATAAAATGTTTCATTTAAAAGATAAAATATCTAAGTATTTTTTTTAATAACTATCTGGTTGCTTCTGGTTTGGTCTGCAATCAACGCCCAAAAAAGGGAGCTAGGGGTCTCAGTAGACAGAGTACCAGGCCTAATGTCAGAAAGACTCCTTTTTCTGAGTTCGGATTCAGCCTCAGACACTTACTAGGTATATGGCCTTGGGCAAGTCACTTAACTCCTTTTGCCTGTTTCCTCATCTGTAAAATGAGCTGGAGAAGAAGTCACACAACAACTGAAGGTCAGCAAATGGTAGCAGAAAAAAATAACAGAGGAGCAACAGAAGCAGAGGAAACAACTGACTGAAAACAGCAGTAGTTGAGATGTCTAGGGGCAGTTTCAGAGATCAGTATAGCAAAGGAGAGCAAAGTTCAGCTCAAGGGAGAGGGCAGCTAGAGCAAAGGTGATTCCAGAAGACAGCAGCAGTTCTGCATTATTCTAGGTTTGATTTTCCCCAGATTTTATGTTCCTTGTCTTGAGTCTCTGTTTATGTGTGTTTCCTGAGTGTTTTTCCTCTGTCTATATCCAAGGAAAAGTATATCCCTTTGTGTACACTCTTGCATATTTTTCTTGTCACTTATATTTCTATGATGTTTAATAAAATATGTTTTCTCTATGTCAATGTGTTTTCCACTTGATGAATAATCATAAGCAGGTAAATTAACCTCAGTTATCACAGAGACTGAATGGGATAAGACTCATGCCTAGACTAAAGAAGTGGAATAATCTTATATCTAAAAAAAAAAAAAGTTGTTGTTTGTCATTTGTGCTTGAGGAGGACCAAAATGCCATCACAATGTCAGGGTCAATGTATAGTGTGTCCATCTTTGACTGATCATACCGATATGAGCTAGAAAGACTTGGCCATAGGTCAGGATCAAACAGTACACATAAACACTTGGCATGGATGTGTCTCTAAATTTGTGCATATGATGTTGCTGTTGAGCTGCCAGAATTCTGCTTTGCTCACAAAGCACGGTGCCTTCTTTGAATCAGGCGTGCATTGCTGGATGATCCTGTACCATTGTGTCTCATATCTAACAATTGATTCCAAAGTTCTTCAGAAAGACATTAAGAGTGTCCCTGACATTTGAAGAACCTATATTTAATCGCATGCTGCCATGGGGAGAGGGGGGAAGAGAGGGAGAGGGAGAAAATTTGGAACTCAAAGGATTGTGGAACTGGATGTTGTAAACTACATGTAAATAAGTGGGGATTTTTTTTAAAAGAGTGTCCTTGAATCACTTCCTCTGAACACTGGGAGCATCTGCTTTGTGTGTGTACTCTGTAAATAGTATTTTGCTCAAAAATACTTTTGTCATTAGAAAGATGTGACCAGACCATCAGATTTGATCTCTATGGAGTAGATTTTGATTTCTTGGCAGTTAAGCTTGAGAAGGGAACTCATTGTCCAGTATGTTACCTTTCCAGGTGAGGTTTAGAATCTTCCTGAGATAGTTCAAACTGAAGGGGGGGGAGGGGGCATGGTACTAGTAGGCACACAACAATGAGATCACCACAATGGCTCTGTAGACCTTCAGTTTGGTGGGCAGTCTAATAGTCCTCTCCCACACATTCTCCTGGAGCCTCTTGATTGCTGAACTAGCTTTGGCAATGTATGTATCAATCTCATCATCTATGTATACTTCTCTGGAAAGTATACTGCCAAGATAAGTGAACTTATCCACAGCATTCAATATTTCTCCATTTGTTGTAACAGATGGTTTCATGTATGGATGGCATAGTGCTGGATAGCGGGTTTGTGTGCATGTGTGTTAATTGTTAGACCAAAACTAGCAGAGGCAGCAGAAAACTGATCCATATCATGTTGCATCTCAGCCTCAGAAGTTGCATTGAGTGTGTGCTCATCCTCAAACAAACAAAAAATCATGTACCAACTCTCCCTCCACTTTAAACTTGCCTTGTAGGCTTTAACAGCTAAATAATTTACCATCAGTGAGGTAGTTGACCTTCATGCCTTTGTCATCCTCATTGAAGATGTCTGACAACATTGCTGGAAATACCATGCTAAAAAGCACAGGAGCAAGCACATTCGTTCCTTTGGTGACTGGGACACAAGAACATCATCTGTTAACCAGTTCCTGTGCAACATGCCATTATGAAACTGGCATATAATGCTGAGGAAATTATTCAGGAAACAAATTTTTTTCCATAATCTTCCACATGCCTTGAGACTGACAGTATATTGGTTAGATCAGAGAATGTTGTACACAGATCTCTGTTCTCCTGGAGTTATCAAGCAGCAAACACCATGTTGACCATTCTTTGACCCTTTCTGAAGTCACACTGGCTCTCAGGTAGATGACCTGCTTCCAGGTGAAGAATCAACTGACTAAGGAGGACTCTGGCAAGAATCTTATCAGCAATGACTAAGAGAGAATATCTCCTTATGGTTGTCACAGGCTGATCTATTTCCTTTCCATTTATATAGATGGATAAAAGAAGCATCCTTTATCTCCTGGGGAATAACCTCCTCTTGCCATATAACCCAGAAAAATTTGTCAGTTTTTGTATAAGCAGTGAACCCCTTACCTTGTAAATTTGAGCTGGAATAAAATCAGCACTGGGAGCTTTGCCACACAAGAGCAGCCTAATGACATTCAAAACCGCTTTGTCAGTTGGAAGTTCAGCTAGAGAGGAACTGACTTTGACCTGAGATAATAAATTGCTTCAGCATTGATAATAGTCTGTTGAGAACACTGTGGAAGCATTCAGCCCATTTCTCAGGATCACATCTTTAACACTGATCAGTGTTGCTCTATCAGGGCTGAATATTTGAGATGTGCCAAATGTCTTTGGCCCATAAATAGCCTTAAAGTCATTATGCAAAAAGTGAGTTGTTAATATCATTATAAAACTGAATATTCTCTGCCTTGTTACTGAACCAAGGATCCTACATCCCTCTAAACTTTGCTTACTCTTTACTTTTGATGGAGTTAAACACTGCCTTTTTAGAGATGGAAAAGCTATTCTCCTGGTAGACCCTGTAGAGTTCTCATTTTTCATTTAGTAGCTTCTGAATTTCCCTATCATTTTCATCAAACCAGTCCTGAGGTTTGTGAGTGTTTTGGCCCAGAAAAATAAGTATGGTGCAGTATACCAAATCTCTGAAAGATGCCCATTGCTTTTCTGCTCCATTGTTCCTTTGGACTGAAAACTGATTTCCAAACTGCCTGTTGCTTTTCTTTCTTGTTTTTAAATCAAATTAACCCAAGCTTTCTATTTTGTTTTTTTTTTCCATAAAACCAGCTCATAATGTGTTTGTTAGTTCAATAGTTTTCTTAATTTCAGTTTTGTTAATCTCTCCTTTGGTTTTCAGAATTTCCAATTTAGGGCTTAATTGGGAATTTTTAAATTAGTCTTTTTCTATCTTTTTTAGTTGCATGCCCAATTGATTGATCTCTTCTTTTTCTATTTTATTCCTGTAAGAAATTAGAGATACAAAACTTCCACTAAGAACCACTTTCACTGCATCCTATAAATTGTCTCATTATTGTAATTCTCCTGAATGAAGATATTGATTATATCTATGATTTGTTATTTGATCCACTCGTCCTTTAGGATTAGATTATTTTAGTCTATCCTACCATGGTCCTTTATTACATGAAATTTTTATTGCATCTTGATCTGAAAAGGATTTAATGTTCCTGCCTCTCTGCATTGGATTGTGAGGTTTTCATGCCCTAGTATAAGGTTTTTGTGTAGGTGCCATGTACTGCTGGAAAAAATGGTATATTCTTTTCTGTCCTCATTGAATTTTTTCCAGAGATCAACCATATCAAATATGTTTCTTATAAACAACACATCGTATGATTATGGTGTTCTGTCCATTGCTTTTTAATCAACAAACTCTCTTCCATGATCCTTCCTTTGTGGCTGACTGGACTCAGACCTGAGGGATTATATTTTTCAGTGCAGTCAGAATGATAGGATATCGTCTTTATTTGTGTGTTTTTAGGCCCATAAGATCATACATTTTGAGCCAGAAGAGATCTTAAAGGAAACAGACCAAACCTTCTAATTTTACAAATGAGGAAACTGAGGTACATATTGGTTAAGTGGCTCACCCAGAGTCAAACAGCTGACACTATCTGAAGAGGATTCGAGTTCACATCTTCTTTACAAAAGGTCCAGACCTCTATCCCTTATACAAGTGGTGTCAAACTCAAATAGAAATGATGTGAGGGAAGGAGGGAGCAGTGTTTGTAAAAACTGATCCCTGTAGTTCACATATGGACTTAGTTTTAAAATGTGATATTATCTGTCTTATTTTATTTTTATTTATTTTGTTAAATATTTCCCAATTATATACTAATCTAGTTTGGACTGCCCTCAGGAGTGGTATGGGACACGTACAGCTCATAAGTCATGTGTTCCTCACTTCTGCCCTATCCCATATTGTGTCATTTTTGTGCTCTTTGCTTCTCAGTTTAGTATGATGTCTTTTTTCCCCATTAAAATTATTGAATACTTATTTGGGAAATAGCAACGTATAAGTGATTGAGTGATGAGTTATAAATTAGAAAACCCCTATTTAATTCTCTTCCACTTATTTAATTGGTTTGACCTTAGAAAATCACTTAACCCTTTCAATCCTCTTTAAAAAAAGGTTATTATAATAATACCTCCCCTCCCCATCTTACAGGGTGAAATTTATAGGCAAGAATCACGTGAAGAAATAGCTATGAAAGTTCATTACAAACTGAAAAGTGCTCTGAAAAGATAAGGTATTGTTATTATTTTTTAATATCCAAGGTAAAATTTTTGATTCACTTAGTTTCTCCCAAGATTCCCCTTCTGTGCTTCATTATTTGAGGTAATCTTCAGTTTTTCTACCTACTTTGTGATAACCTCATTATATAAAAGTGATTTATGAATCTTGCTTTTCACTGTCATCTATAGATATCTAACTCAGTGGAAATATTGTGCAGCAAGCCTCACATGGGCTGCTTATCTCACTGTTATTGGTGAAGACATCAATGAAGCTGTTAAATTTGTTCAACAAGGTGGATGGAACATTTGTTTATAACTTTTTCAACCTCATCATCATCATCAACAATATTTTTAAAAACTTTCTGTATGCTTTGGAGATGTATATTCACATATTCAATGCTTGGGTTCTAAAAGGACTCATTTTAAGAACAATATGGTTTGTAAAAGAAAACTATTCAAAACAAATGTTTTCTAGAAAAGTATCTAAATAAATTAAATAAAACAAGTCAATGTGTATAATACATTAGAAATAGATTCTAAAATGCATGTTCCAAGGATACAGGTCAAAAAAATCCTAATTCTCAGCTAAGAAAAAGTCACATCTTACTACTTTTGGTTTCTAGATACTGTCTTACACCAGGCAACTGCAAAGTGTTTGAAAAAACTGATAGTTCATGCCCCATACTCGTCCCTTCCTTCCCTCTGGTCCTTCAAATAATGAGACATTACTGTGGCCAAGATACCTTCTTGTGTCTTATAGTTCGAAATACCACAGGGACAAAATGGAAGGCCATAACACAACAATGCTGACTTTTGTTTACTAACCATCTCTCACCATAGGTCACAGGAAACCTGTCAACTCCTTCAACTCACTTCTTTTCACAAACTGCTATCATCCCCAAATATCCCAGTCTATCATGAAACTTCAGGTGATGTTTGTGTGTTCATACACATACATTCTATATACACACATGTCTTTAGGTATATATATGGAGATATATTGATATGTATCTATGCATTACACATATATGCCTACATGTACATGCAAACGTGTATGTATATGTGTATTGTGGTAGGTATCTATACGTTTGTGTGTGCATGCATGAATTTATATTCAGGTAAAATACTTGTGTGGTTTATACATATATACATATATATGTGAATGGATATGAGTATAGTGTATACAGGTGTGTGTGTGTACTCTTTATATGTGAGGTACTTATATATTATATATGATAGAGAGAGAAAGAGAGATGTCTCTGTCTGCAAAGCCAGCTTTGACATTGTGTGAGTCAGTCAGTTTGTAATAATTAAAAGTAAGTTCCTTCAGTTCAACTGAGGTATTATAACCCCTATTGCTAGGAGGTGAATGGATTGCCTGAACCGAGGTGAGATTTGATAATCCACCTTTCCTGTTGAAGTTCTGCTTTCAGAACCAGAAATGTAAGGAAACTCTCCTTCTTGCCAACCCCACCCCTACCAAAATAAACAAAACAAAGCAGGGGGGAAAATCCCACAATGAAATCTTGAGACAGATCTAGAGCAAAGAGAGCAGCACCAAGATGAGAGAATTCTACCAGGCAGCTGGATACCCAGGAGTCTTTAAATAATAGCAAGGAGAAATATCAGAAAACTTCTCATGAAATCATGAAAACTTCTTGCTCAGCTCACTGGAATCTCTTCATAATAGGCCTCTAAGTCACACCACTTGTCATTCTGCCTTGTATGAGTTTTCCAATTTCAGAGCCAAGTCTGTTCTGGATAGTGACCTTCCTTTGACTGATGTTATTAAGCTACTGTACATTCTATTTTTCAAAAGCAGACACATGTTGTTACACTAAATGCTGTTATGTATACTAGTCTAATTTGTTCCTTATCTATCTCTATGCCTGACAGATTGAGAATGTGTTTTCATATCACACTCAATTTTTCCAAACCACGGGAAGCATACACACACACACACACACACACACACACACACACACACACACACACACACAGCCCTCTGAGTTTCTCATGAATCTGCAGATCTATGGACATTATGTTAATCTATCTTTTTTTCACATAGTAAAGAAGATTTTTGGAGTCTCATATTTTCACCAATAATTTGATGTACAGTTTTAGCCTCAGTGAAGGAAAAGAAGTTGTATTTGTAAAAAGTTATGGGGAAATATTTACAATCAGCACAGATGTATGCTTATAAAGTACACTTCACAATCTTTTTGTTTTGCTTTTTAAGATATTTGAAAACTTATATTCCAGGGGTTTCCTGGATTCTATTTAGTAAATCGCAAAAGACATCTACATAGAATTGATGTGTTTTTGAGATTTGAATTCCTATGTTGTGTTGTATGGTTCTCCATCCCCCTTTATGACAAAAAAAAAAAACCAGATAAATCACATATTGCTTTATCAGTAGTGACAGACTAATAATTAAGTTAACAAAAACTCTGTCCTGTCATGGTAATACACTAAACATTTTGGTCAGTCTGAAAGTATTTTGTGGTAATTAACTAAAGCATAGATCAAAAGGCAAAAGCTTTTATAGTTTAAGCATATATTACGACAATTATACTGCAATTATGTTTCTGCAAGCATTGTCCATTACCCGACATTGCCGGACATTAAAGACTCTCTGAAATAAAGCTGAGGACATATTTGTGGAATTTTCAATCATCCTCCTTTAAAATATCTGTAAAGATACGTGTTTGGGAAAAATCTCTGGTAAATTATAGCTTGTTATTGAAAGCATTGCTATGTACTGATACTGCAATTAGAATTATTTATGGAACTTCATAGAGTTGCTTTTCCCCCCATTATACTAAAATATTAAGTTCTGGTGCCAAATCAAACATTATATTTAAAACTAGGCATAGAGTTGTTTAGGGTCAGATGGGATGCTAATATTATTTTATATCAGGCTTAGGAGAGATGAAAGGAAAATTCAACATGACTTCTTATCTATCTGGGGAAGGTTGGAATAGGGGAAGGGTTGAGGGTTTGAAGACTTGATTTTAAATTTAAAAAAATGTTTTAAGAGATCAGTGGTGAATGAATGATATCCATTGTTCATCAGTGTTTCTGGGTATGGAATTAGGATTAGTTTTGGCAGCAGATCAGAAAGAGAAGATAGAGAGTGAAGGGATAATCATTTACCTCTCCAAATCTCTCTCTCCCTGGAATTTTATTAAATTCTAGAAATGCTCATTCTTCAATCTCATGTTTTAGCTTCATTAAAAATATTAAGCTTATTTTTGTTGACAGCAATAGGTAAAGGGGGTGAGAACAACATAGAACACTAAGAAGGGATAGAGCTGAAGCAATATGGTTGCTTATACACTGCTGCCTTTTGTCCTGTAGTGAAAGCTGTTATGGCTTTGTGTTTATGTGTTTATGTGTTTGTTTGTTTGGGTGTGTGTGTGTGTGTGTGTGTGTGTGTGTTTCCATCATGACACTGATTAATAAAGTGAAGTAGGAAGATTAAAAAATATATTGGCTTTAAAAATAATAAATAATAATAAAAATACTGTTTTACATCAGTGTTACATTCTATTGCTATGTTCATGAACCATTTGTCGCATGTTTATACAGAGTCTAAGGGAAAGTGGGCTGAAGCTTAGAGAGTACAAATGGCAAAGCTAAAGGAAATATTAGCCAAAAATTCTGAGCAGGAGTTTTAGATCAATTTTTTTTTCAGTTATGGCTTTCTGGTTATATTGAAATGATTCAAATATGCACAAATGATAATCACACCTAATTCTGGCAAGTGATTTTAAAAGTATAAGTCTGAATCTGTTGAACGAAAATAATCATTGCGCTATGCAAACTTCAAACGTTCATTCATATTTATATATTTGTATGAAGCTGGGGAAGAGTTTTTGGAGCTTCCTCTAGGGTCCACTGAACAAACTAAAGATTGTCTTCTATTTCTTTCAGTCTCATGAGTATGTCAAAGTACTGTTTGATTATGTGTTTTTAGTCATTCTCAAAGCATATGGGTCCTAATTCCTTTTCTGGTCATGCATATTTTTGGCAATGTATCTTATTGTAACTTATAGCACAATGGTTATAAATTGTAATTGCATTTTGGCCTACTTTTACCAATCATGTGTGAATTTGTTGACCTTTAGGTAATTCATGACTTAAATTTTTTTCTGAAATTCTGTTACTATGTGGCTTGAAACTATGATTTGCTAAGAAAATTTTCTCAAAACTGAAATTTTCAAACTCAATCTCATTCTATATCTTCCTTCTTTGCAGTTCTGTGTGGAGCTCATTAACTGTCTATAGCATTTGTCCAAGATATACATATTGACATATTTATTCAACCAGCTGCCTATATACCTGTATTTCATTGTCTGGATCATACGTGCTACTTTTCATTCTCCCTCACCTGCCATAACCAAGCAGTTGATGAATATTGTCAATTATATTTTCATGTTTCTCACATCAGTACTTTTTTTTCCACACCCTAGATCAGACTGTCATTACTGCTACTCTGAAACTGTTGAATACGCTTCTCATAATTGATCTTCCTATTTTCATTCTTCCCTTCTCCAATATATCCTCCACTAGGATGCCAAAATAATCTTCCTAATGTACTAGTCAGATTAATTCACACTCCGGTCCAAGAAACTTCAATGGCTCCCTTTTCCTTCAAGTCTAAAATACAAATTAAAGAACTAAAAAAACAAAATAACTCTAACTCCAGCCTAACTTTTCATCATAATTTCACATTACTGGTTTTGATGCATTTTCTATTCCAGGCAAATTTCTTAACTTGTTTTTTTCTTCAAGTCAGCATTGTGCCTCCATGCCTTTTCAAAGGCTAGCCCACAAGCTTTAGATGGATGCCTGTCTCACCTTTAACCCTCAGAAGCCTTACCTTCCTTCAAGATTCATCTTCAGTAACTCCTCATATAGAAAATCCCTTTTCTTCCTCTCCTTAGTTCTTAGTGCTCTTTCCCCTCAAATTTACTTATCTCATTAAATTTACTTATTTAGTTTTCTAGGTCACTGTTGTAAAATCTTAGTAAAATGTAAGCTTTTTGAGTGCAGGGGTAATTTCTGGTTTGTTTTTGTATACTCAATACCTAACACAGAAACATCAATATAAAATTGATGTATTTTTTTTAAAATTGTTACTGAATCAATCCATTTCGTTTTGGTCGTGTAAAGGGTTAGGCAAAATTCTTTTGTATTCCCGGGGATTTCAAATGAGGAAGTTCAATAGCATTCCAGTGTTTGATAGGTTTAGCACAATGTCATGTGAAAACGAGATTTGAAGAACATGGGTAGCTAAAGGAAATGCTTGCTCTGTTTTATTTTGTTTGTTTAGTGTTGTTTTTGGAGGACGTCTCCCATGATACTGGCATATATGATGACTAACTGATGGGTAGTTGTGTCCCCCTAGTTAAGACTGGCCTTAATTGTAAATACAAAGATGATTGTTAAATACATACAAAAACAATGGAAAGAGCAAATATTAAGAAGGATTCAAATTAGTTTAGCAATTAATTTGAATATACTGTGTTTATTAATAATTTGTTGTTAGAAAATTTTAAAAAACCTCTTGATTAAAATATTAGCATATTTGATACCTAATTAAATTTGGTTTGTTGATGTTTAAACTTGAAATATCAAAATACATTCATTCTAAATGTGCTATTCACTCCTTAAAGCTCCATAGCATCAGGAAAAATAAAACAGCGAAAACGACAGAAGAATATAAAGGTTACTTAATGAATAACACTCCATAAAGAAAATTAAAATAACATCAGCTTATTTCATCTGATACTATTAGAGACTTTCTAAAAGCAGACATCCTAACAAGTATTGAACTTGATTGTTGTATAGGTGCCATGTCATTACTCAGAAGACCTTATGATCTAGTTTATAAATTCAGAAATGTATGACAGATATTGATTGTGCATGCACATATATTTCTATATATCTGTGAATTGATTGGTATATATGGAGAGTTAGTTTGGTATGATGGATAAAAAAATTTGCCCTAGAGACAAGAAGATGTGATATATACTAATTACATCTGGTATATATTGACTATCTGATCCTGGATAAATCACTTAACCTCTTAGTGATCCAGCCAATTTACTAAGACTATAAGTTGCAGAGAAGGTAGCTACAGGAGTTCAGATCCTTTCTTGTTTAGTACCTTTGTGATCCTGGTAAATCATTCAACTTCTCTCAGCCTCAGTTTCCTCATCTGTAAAAAGAAGTTGGAATCAATGACCTTTAAGGTCTCTTCCCATTCTAAATCTTTGATCCTATATAGATGCATGAATTGTTTTATACAGGACACTTTCTTGATCAAATCAGATTGTGACAGTTTTTCCATTTATACTTTTAGTGTTTCTTGGGTCATTGAGGGAATTAGTGTATTTGCTCTCACATATGTGTATGCATTCCTGTAAAGGAAAAACCTTTGTTATCTGAAATGGTTGAGGGAGTTTTCTCACTAACCAGTTCAATGTAATAATGAAATTATAGGTCCAGAGAATTCCCTCTCTCTTGTTAGCTAGGTAGATGGATAACCAGATGGGGATATATATATATGTGTATGTATATACATATACCTACCTATCTGCCTATTTAGCTATCAAGAAAAGAAAAAAAAATTCCTTCCACCAATGCAAAGGATGATACCTTTTTTTGCCTCTATACAGTGTTAGAGTGTTGTCTGGGGCTTGCTCACACACACAACCAACACACATTTGCATATACATGTATGTGTGTGCAGAGGTATGAACATATACAATCCATAAAAATTACCAACCTCTCAGGGGCCTAGACAACTCTCTAAAAAGTAAACAGAAAAACTTGTAATTTCTTGCTTGCTAGATAGATAAAGGGATAGATAGATGATAGATAAATAGATAGATAGATAGATAGCTGATACATAATTTTTCTTTCAAAGAGATAATGCAACAACTTTTAAAATTGGCCACATGAGCCATCTCTAGACAAACAGAAATTAAAAAAAAAAAAAGAAAACTTTGTACAAATCACCCTCCCCCAACCAAAAAAAAAAAGTATTTGCATAAGTATGTCCAAAAGATGCAGCAGAAGCTTTTTGGTAAATGCTTCCTCACATTACCACAAATTGTGGAAGGATAATGTTCATCCTTGGAAGAATGTTTCAGTGCAGGCACGTGTCTGTGAAAGCAAAGGACAAACACTCCAATTTAAAAATAGCTACTCGATGTTTTTTAAATCAGTTTTCCATTTGCTTCCAAGGCAACAGGATACCTATGCTTAATTTCCAAAAAAGAACTTATAAATTATGAAGAAACCAGAGGAAAAGAGTGTTGGTGGAATAAAATTCAGATAATTGTGTCCTTTTTGAAGGTAACAACATCCTGTCACTTTCACAAACAACAAGAAGAATTTTGATATTTAAAAAGGTTTGTTGGACCTTTTTGTTGGCTGGATTCATTTTCTATTCTTTTTCTTATTCTCTCTCATTCATGGACTGATGAGACTCCTATTTATACTGAGTATTGATCTTTCAGGTGATAGGGATAAAATTTAGTTTCTTCACATGATTCTTTTAGCACTTCCAAAGACCCCCTTCCTAAATGGATAGTGTTTCTTATATATTTCATTTGTCTATTATATTTCTGAAGCTAGAGAACTTAAGTTAAAAGTACAATGAACAGATATTATTTGCCATGGGAACAATAAGATATTTAAGGCATCCATGGCACATTTTCACGTACTCTAGACTCCTTACAGGAACAAGATTTATCAGAGATACAGCATAACATGGTATAACAAGAACCTTAGTCTTGGCATAAAAACAAACAACAAAACAAACAAAGAAAATAAAACTGGGCTCACATCAAGAGTTGTATCACCTACTTGGCCATATAAGACTGGGAAAATAACAACTTCTTTAAGCTTCAGTTTATTTTTCAGAAAATGATAATAATAATAATATGTGTACCAATCCACAAAGTTTTGTCAACAGCAATGCTCTATGCATTAATGAATCAGGTTTTCATATCTTCAGAAAAGTTGTTGCAAGGAAAACACTTTGTATAAAGTAATGAGTTGTATAAATATGAATTATTTGGGGTGATAACAATAGCAATAGTGGCAAAATGAATTGAGATTATAGGTAGATTGTCACAAAAATAGCACTGTGGAGAGGGAGAGGGCTCTCACTCTAATCTTTATTTTAGAGTGACATTGCACTGTTACCATTCATGATCCTTCCACTTAACTGTGTTCTACTTACTTTTTTGCTAGACACAGTATGCCTCCATATCTTTTTCAAGTTGACCCTTAGGTATGTAATGCTATTATTCACCTCTCTCTATCATAGAATTCATAGCTTCTTTCAAGGTTTAGCTCAAAAGACGTTCCCTACACGAGACCCTTAGTTTGTGCTCTTCCTCCTCCGCAGAATGACTTTAAATTTACTTTCAATGTATGCATACATGTATGCATACATATATACACACATGTGTAATATACTTGTGTATATATGTGTTATATATATGTGCTCATATATGTGTGTATATATTTGTATATGTATATATATATAATTATCTATATCCATATCTATATAAAATCACTTTGTACATGATACTATTTGTCATAGTAGTATTTAATATCCTTGAGGGTAAGAACTATTTTGTTTCTGTCTTCAAATCACATTTTCCACAGTACTTGCTGTATAATAGATGCTTGCTTAATAAATGCAAGAATCTGGTATTTTCATTTCATTTCCTCACCAATTATATA
>JAQQSU010005631.1:0-13742 GCA_028627135.1 Pseudochirops cupreus | reverse complement strand
AAATCTCTGTGGGGCTCTGCTTCCAGAAGGGAAAGCTCTGTCCCAAATCGCTGGGGTCCTCCTGGCTGATGTAGCTCACAGGAATATGCTGGGACTGTTCCTACTTACTTCCGGCAGAGTGGATAATGAAGACTCCAAGATGGAGGCCCAAGACGGTGATCCGGATCCAGGCCGCTCAGCGAGAGAGCACTGGCCTCAGAAAAATCGCTTAGTTCCCCTGCTGTCTGCAGGCCATGGGCGGGAAGCTGCAATGCAGAGGCGGGTACAAAACCTCTGCCTTTCGCTTTTCCGCTCTGGAGGCCTTCCGGCCCAACTGCTCCCCTCCCAAATTTGCAAGTCCCACTGAGCTGCTCAGAGCTACCACTGATCCGCTCACCTGAGAGGCTCCTCTGCTTCTCCTGTCCAGCCGCCCCTCGGGGCACAGCCGTGGCTTCAGGCCAGGCTGGTTTTGGTTCCCAGTGCTGATATGGTTCCTCGTAGCCGAGCTGACTTTAGTGGGAAGTATCTTTGTGTGCGTTTTGGAGTTCTGGGATTGGTTTAGAGTCCTGTTTTATGGGTATTTTGGGGTGGCTATGTGAGAGCTGCGATATGTTGCTGCTGCTATGCCGCCATCTTGGCTCTGCCCACCGGTTCTCAACCTTCCTAATGCCGCAACCCTTTAATACAATTCCTCATGTTGTGGTGACCCCCAACCATAAAATTATTTTCGTTGTTACTTCATAACTGTAATTTTGGTACTGTTTGAATCGTAATGTAAATATCTGATATGCAGGATGTATTTTCATTGTTACAAATTGAAGATAACCCACAGGTTGAGAACCACTGTCTTAGAGAATTATCTGGAGCACTGGGAAACTGAGTGTCTTGTCCAGAGTCACACAGCTGTTATCTGTCAGAGATCTTCCTGATGCCAAGGGAAGCTCTCCCTACTCAGCCCCATCCTGCTTCATAAATAGGGTGAATAATCCCCATAATGCAAGAGGACAATGTCATACTAAACTGTAAAATATTGATTGAGAGAGTACTAGGTGTTCCAAGGAAAGAGAGATCAGAGATCGGTGTCAGGTGAAATAATCTCTAAAGCCAAAGGTTCTTGGGCTTTATAAAGGAGGAACGTTTCAGGCTAGATAGGGATAAGTAAATAGAATTTGGAATTTGTAGGCAAAGAAAACCACCAGAATAAAGACAGAAAAAGGATTGAATGAGTGTTTGGATGTAAAAAGAGAAAGAAAAGGATGACTTGATTGGAACACAGGGTACAAAGTCACAATACTCTGTATTCATATGATACTTTAGAATCCACAGAGCACTTTTCCTCATACATTTCTGTGAGGGATAATTTGCAGTGAAGTTTCCCCATTCTCAAAAATCAAATGTAGAGTGGCTTCAGCATCCACTAGGCCTAAGTTTAGAGGTCACCTGACCTTATAGGAATCTGGGACTTAGAGCAATGGAGACCCCCTCCCCAGTGCCACCTCAGCACAAGATATGCCAAATAAGGATAAAACTGCTTTCCTGGCCTTGCATTGCACACACATATTTCCAGGTCCTTTGTCTCAGAGATAGATTCCTGCGCTTAGGTTGTGGGCCAGCCTCCCTACCAATGAAAGTGGAGGCCAGTTGTGGGGCGGGGGCGGGGGGGAGGTTGGGTTTCTGTATTAGAAGGTTATATAACCATGGGCTTGCTTCTACCTGTTGCTCTGTCCCTGGCAGAAGCCATTTGAGCAACAGGGGCAGAGTCCTTTCTCATGAGAAAGAAAAAAGACCTATTCTGATCTCAGATTCAGACTCTGAACTGTTTCATCTCACGCAATTCTGTGAGACAAATAATGCAATTGTTATCTTTCAGAAATTTACTTAATCTTTCAACTTCATTTTCTTCATCTGTAAAACCGAGGCAGTATGATTATCCCTGCTTGTATTTTTGTGTTATTGTGAAGATCAGATGAAAGAATGCATGTGAAAGCACTTTGAAAACAAGTATATAGTATTGTTGTTATTTAAGGAATAAGTATTCTGGCAGCTAGGTGGCTCAGTGGATAGAGTGCTAGACCTGGAGTCAGGAACTCTTTGTGAGTTCAAATCTGGCCTCATATTCTAGCTGAGTGACATGGGCAAATCACTTAATCCTGTTTTCCTCAGTTTCCTCATCTGTAAAATTAGTTGGAGTAGAAAATGATAAACCTCTCCAGTATTTTTGCCAAGAAAACCCCAAATGGGATTATGAAGAGTTGGATACAACTGAAAAATGATTGAACAGCAACAAACTTTAGCAAGGAGAGCAGCCACAAGGCTTTTGTAGTTTGTAGGTGAGGTGATGAACACTTGGAATTGAGTAATGGCAGTGTGAATGGGAACCAATGATTAAGTACAAGAGACATTTTGGAAGAAGTGGATTGGGTAAACTGATTAGATTTAGACCCACCAATTAAATTGTTTATCTCTCACACTGTTAGCTCCCACTTCCCAGATTTTAACTTGACTTCTCTTTGATCCCTTTCTATTTCTCCCAGTCAGTCACTCCCTTAATTCTTTATTTATCCACTCTTTCCACTTTTACTTTCTTCTTTGCCTGTAGTCAGTCATTTCACTTCTGCAGTCTCCTCTGCACTTGATTATCTCTTCCTTTCCCCTGCTATCTTTTCTGTTCTGCTAATCCTGAAATTTGGGTAACCCACACAACCTGCCTTCTTTGCATCTATTAATCAGTGGTTCTCAACCTGTGGGTCAAGACCCCTTTGGGGGTTGCCTAAGACCATCGGAAAACACATATTTCTGATGGTCTTAGGAACCAAGACACCACTCCTCTATCCATCTCCAGGCGGGTCCACCCACATGCAGATAAGCCCATGTATGAGTATTAAAGGGTCATGGCCTTTGGAAGGTTGAGAACCACTGAATTCTACTTGGGAATCACCAAGCACAGGTAGAAGTCATTAAATCACCTGAACAGGGTCCACTACAAATTTATGCTTTCTAACCCCAATTAGGCCGTGAAGCCATCTTTTATTTCCCCATCTTTTGTTGACATAAATATATATGTATATATACACATACGTGTAAATATATATTTTACATATATGGAGAGAGAGCACATGCTCACAAGAGCTTACATTTATATAAGTATACATTTATATACATATATATATACAAGGGTGCCAGGCACTGTGTTAAGCACTTTTGCAATTATCATCTTATTTGATCCAAACAACAACCATGGGAAGTAGATATTTTCTTCATTTTACAGATGAAGAAACTGAGGCAAACAGAACCTAGATCTTCCTGACTAAGGCCTAGTGCCCTATCTACTAGTATGTCACCTAGTTTGTCCTATCACATTTACCAGTTACAGCACTTTATTTATTTATTTATTTTGGAGTGGGAAGGTAGGGCAATTGGGGTTAAATGACTTGCCCAAGGTCACATGGCTAGTTATGTGTTAAGTGTCTGATGCTGGATTAGTTACAGCTATTTAAACTTGATCTATCCTTTCAAACCTCAAACTCTGTCCTTTTCTACCCAATTTCTCTCTCTTTCTCTCTCTCTCTCTCTCTCTCTCTCTCTCTCGCTCCTTCTACTTTCCTCTCCCTCCTTCCCTCCCTTCCCATTTTCTCCCCTCCCCCTTCTCTTTTTCTTCTCCTCCCTTTTCTTTCTCTGTCTCTCTTCCTATCTCCCTTTCTTTCTTCTCCTCTCTCCTTTACTTCTTCTCTCCCTCCTTCCTATAGAACTGTCATTAGGGGATAGGGACTGGCCCTGTGATTTCATTAGTTTAGGGAACTTCCAGATGAGATAACTCCATTTACTAATGCAAGTTGGTACCATCTTAAAGAGTTGCCTAGTGCATGGAGATTTGACCATTGTCACGTACTCTCTCTTATGTTAGACATAAAACTGGAACAAAGATCTTTGTGACTTCAAGCCTGACTCTCTAGTCATTACTGCCTCTCCTTGTACTTGGAAGCCACAAATTTCTTCAGTTTATTGTTGCAGCTCAAAGATAACTTCTTTACCAAGTCCCTCCTGACCTCTGGTTTGAGAGGATGAGGTGATCCATTACCTTGCCAAAGCTAAATTTGCTGCCTTTACTTCTTCAACAGTGTTGTATGATCTAGTTTTTTCTATAGTGAAACTTCCTTTAAGAATCATGAGTGATATCCTTATCAATAGAACCAATGTTTTTTTTCTCCTTCAGTTCTTATTCTTGACCTTTCTACAATGCTTGACCCTCTTGAGCAACCCTTCCTTCCTGGAGACTTATCTTATTTGGAATAACTTGAACTAGAGAAGGATCATGCTGTAGTGAGCAGAGTACTGAACTCAAGACAGAGTGATTTGGGTTCACTACCCCAGACACTTGTTATGTCATCTTTAAAATGAGAGGGTAGGTTTGATGGCTTCTAAGATTTCTTTCAGCTCTAACTCCAGGATGCTGTGATTCCATGGAAATATACTTTATTGATTTTCTGGCTACATGTCTTATCAGCGCTTTTTCATGTGCAGATGAGTCTCGGATCTATTTATCCAACTCTAACCTTTCAGTCTCCAGTCTTATATTTCCAACTGCCTATTTATTGGGCATCTCATACTGAAATTTCCAAAATACATGTCTTACATTCAACATGTCCAAAACTGAACTCATATTTCAAGTTTCTCCCCACTCCAGTTTATCCCTCACTCACTCAGTTGTCAAAGTGATACTCCTACAATACAGGTCTGACCATATCACTCTCCAATTCAGTTAAACTCCAGTGGCTCCCTACCAACTTCAGGATCAAATATAACATCCTCTTTTTACTTTTAAAGTCCTTCCTACCTTACTAGTCTCCTTACACTTTATTGCCTTCCATGTACCCTTACATTGGCCTCTTTACTGTTCCATCTCCCAGTTCTGTGTATTTTCACTGACTCATCCTCATGCCTAAACTCTCTGTATCATTATCTCTGGTTCTTAACTTCCTTCAAGTCACAGCTAAAATCCCTGCAAGAAGTCTTTCCTGATTCTGCTTTCCTAATTTATCCTGGTTCTTTTTATTTGAACATAGATGTTTGCATGTTGTCTTCTCCCATTAGATTGTAAATTCCTCAAGGTTGGGCATAGCTTTTGCCTTTCTTTGTATTTCCCACTGCTTAGCTCAGTGGCTAATGCATAATAGGTAGCTAATAAATGCTTTGATTTCACTAAATTTTTTCCTCCAATGCCCTACCTGTAATTTTCTCCCCAGGCTCTCTCTGTCATTGACTTTCTTTTCTCTCTACATTCCTTCCATTGTTTATCTTAACTTCAACTGTTAACCGGTATGCTGTGGACTGCACAGTCTGCATATTATCTCCATCCCTAGACTCACTCCTGGGCTCTTATGTAGCGTTTCCAAACATTCTCTGGATATCTCCATCTAGATGTCATGTTGTAATCTTGTATCTCAAGCAGGACTTATCGTTTTGACCTCTTGCCAGTTTTTTTTATCTGTTGATGGAACCATCATTCTCTCAGTCACCTGGGCTTGAAATCTTAATCATAGAGAGGTAGAGCAAAGAAGGCAAAATAGAAGGAAGAATGCAGCCGAGTTCTAGGCCACAACTCCTCCAAACAGATCTGTAAAATGCACCAGACTGAATTCTGATGGAGAGATCCAGAAGAAGACACAGTGAGTCCTTTGTTCAGCCCCAGTCAGCATAGGGAGACAGAATTCTGCAGAGACTGGGGACAGGGTCAGGCCAGTAGCCCTCTTGCACCCAGGGAAAAGCAGCTCACCAGCACAAAAGGAGGAACAAGACCTATCCTGGAACTCATTTAGACCCACATTGGGGCACTCCCATGGAGAGAGGTTCCAGCTGACATCTTTGTTGCTTGTTACACAATCACAGGTCTCAGCCTATTATATAATCCCAGGACTCAAATCCTGAGAGGGGGTGAGAAGGGGTCACTCAAATCAGAGGTGTTGCCTTTTCCAGGTAGGCATGCCTTGAATGGTGTACTGAGAAAAGAGAAAGTTCAGAGACCATTTGCTGCAATGATATGGCTCCAGATTCCAAGCTGAGAACAGGTTCTTACTTCCAACATCTAGCCCAGCCTGTAGAGGAATAACCAAGGCAGAAAACTCAGACCAAAGGGGAACCTGCAATTCTGCCACTTGGAACCAACAGAACTTTACAGTTGGCTGATAGGGATGGAATCCAGTAACTGTCCCAAGCCCAGATCAAGAACTTACACAACTCAGACCAGGGGGACAGCAAGCTGACTTTGTCCTGCATCAGACGCCATATGGAACATTGAATGCTTATAAGTCCCCAGCCTGTCCCTGAGAACTTTAAATAACATAGCACTGTATTCCAAGAAGGTAGCAACAGGACCAACCCAGACCTTCCCTCCAGAAAAGTACTTAGTACAGTGCTGTTTGCTTAATTATAGCGGGGTTTGGATTCACTCCCACAAAATGACACACTCACACACAATATATATACTATATCTACTATTTATTTGATAATAAAAATAAAAAAAAGTAAATGGGTGGGAAGTAATAATCAATCAAACACCTTAACAATGCACTACAGAAGTGGGAAAGAAAAAGGACATTTCTTACATACACAGCATATGCAATAGATCAGTATTGATAAACTTATCAATACTAATGTTGCTACAAAAAGGACAGAGAAAGAGGAGAGAGAGAAAACATCACCAATTTGGGGAAGCACGAACTCTTGTCCCAGTGGCTGGGGAATCCCTGGGTTCAGCCATCAGGGTTCTGCTTGGTAGGGTCCCAGGCAGGACATCTCCTCCATGGGTGAGATTCCAATTTGGGGTCTGAATCTTACGGTTTAAGTAATGCTGAGAGCAAAGAAGGCATACTGCCAGGTATTTTTTAGCAAGCGTCATCTTGTGTGAGGCGGGGGAGGAAGACCAATCCCTCCAAGGCTCCCCCAAGAACAATATTTCCTTGGAATGGCTAGTTCCAGGAGTTGGGCAGTTAACCATATCTCTTCTCAAGGTCCTGGTCAGGGTCCCAGGAGAAGCGCAGCCCTCACATTCCCAGGATTTTCTGTTCCAAAACAACTCAGGGTAATAGAAAGGTCTTATTGAGTTAGGGCCTTGATTTGTATAATCTTATTCCTTACAGAGGGGCTTACCTTGCCCCTTCAAGTGCCTGTTACTACATGCATGTTGGCTAGTACTCTTGTTATTAGGTCCAAAGCCAGGATGTAGGCTGGAAGAATAAGCAAACAAAAAAAGGAACCCCACCCTGACGAGTTATCATGGTGGTAGGATACTCTACATACAACCTTAGAAGAAGATTATGATTCCAAAACATCTACAAGCAGAGCCTCAGAGAAAAACACAGCTTGGGTACAAACTCAGCTAGAATACCTAGAAGGGATATGAAGCACGAGTTAAGAAAAAAAAAGAATTAAAAAAATCTTTTTATACATGGAGTGAGAGTGCTTGAAAAAACTGGAAAAAGAAATCAGGAGAATTGGAAAGGGAGTCAACAGCTTGTCACAAAAAGTATAAAACCTTGCCCAAGCAACAAACTCCTTGAAAATTTAAATGGACTAAGTAGAATCCACTGATTTCATGAGGCAACAAGAAATATTAAAACAAAGTCAAAAGGTTGAGGAGGAAAAAGTAAAGTATTTCATAGCAAAAACAACTGACCTGGAAAACAGATTTTAAAAATTTGTATCGTTGGACTATCTGAACGCCATGATCAAAAAAAGCTCCCTAGACATCCTGTTTCAAGAAATCTTAAAAGAAAATTGCCCAGATCTCTTAGAACCAGAGGGCAAAGTAGAAATGAAAAGAATCCACCAATTATCTCCTGAAACTACAAAATGAAAACTCCCAGGAAGATCACTGCCAAAATCCAGAGCTTCTAGGACAAATTAAAAATAATGTAAGCAGCGAGAAAGAAAGAATTCAGATACTGAGGAGTCACAGTCAGGATCACACATAATTTAGCGGTCACCAAACTATAAAGGAACAGAAAGAGAGCTTGGGCTGTGCTATTCCAGAAAACAAAAGAAATATATATCTGGTTCTGTAGATATGTCTTCATGAAAACACACACACACACACACACACACACACACACACACACACACACACACCATTATAGGCTAAAACTGAGTATCATATTTCCAGGGAAAATGTATCTTTAATAAAATGGAGGACTTCTAAGCATTTCTCATAAGACCACAGCTTCAGAGAAACTTTTAAGTTCAAACAGAGTGCTGGAGAGAATTATAAAAAGATAAACTTAAATAAACAATGATAAATGACTAGATATGGATAACTGCTTACATTCAAATAGGGGGAGATGGTAAGTATGTCCCCTTTGAACCCTACCATTATCAGGGTTCAAATAGGGAGTCCAGTTAGACAATGTCTTGATAATCTTAAGAATGGAAAAAGGAGGCAGAGAAATAAGTCACTGTGGGGTTAGGGGAGCAGAGAAAGGAAAGTTAGGGAGAATTATCTCATGAGGGTGTACAAGTAGACATCTATACAAACAAAGAGGAGGAAAGGGGGGAAGCAGCTGATACTTAAGCCTCATATTCATCTGAACTGGTCCAAAGGAAGAATAAACACAGACAAACTCACAGTTTCTGTGTACAGAGTTAAATTTGTGTGTGCAGAAACATTTCACTCAACAGAAAACTAGGGAAAGAGTAGAAAGGGGGGAAGGGAGGATAAGAGAGGACAGATTAAGAGAGGGATTAGTCCTAAGCAAAACAACAAAATATATATTAAAAAAATTTTTTTTTGAGATGGCAAAAATAGAAATCTGGGGGGGGGCATAAAATGGGGAATAGATGAACACTTTATTGTATATAAATATGAATGGAATACTAAAGTGCTGAATTCTTATCGGCATAATGATGAACCAGGATTCCAGGAGACTAATGAGCCATACTACCCACCTTTTGACAGAGAGGTAGAGGAATGCAAAATGCAAGAATGCAGAATGCAAAATGAGACCTTTTTTTTCTTTTTGGACATGGTCAATGTAGTGATTTGTTTTGTTTGACTATATATGTTCATAAAGGATTGTGCTTTTCTCATGAATTCAACTGGGGAGGGTGAGGGGGGGAAGAAAGGGGACAATGCAGATCTTGACTAAAATGACAACTAAAAATTTTTTTAAAAAGAAACCTGTCCTTTTGGATATTCCTTCCTAACTCTCTCCAGTCTAATCAATAGCTAAATCCTTTAATTCTACCTCTACACTATCTCATCTTCCACTCTCCTTATATTGAGGTTTAGGGTTTAGGGGTGCTCAAGAGCCCCAAATACCAACACTCTGGGTCCTGCCAAATGAATTTAACTCAAGTCTTACCTCAGCCAAAGTAAAGCAAAGTTTATTAAAGATTTGCCATAATGGGTAGACTCTTAAGGAGCCTAAGTATCTGTGACACTAGTATTGGACAAGCAGACCAGAATAATCTGGGGAGGGTCCTGAGGGAGGAGTCTAAGGGGGATTTTGAGGAAACTGAGGTCAGACTTCAATAATGAGATTAAGGGTAGGGAATAGCTGAAAACTACCTGGAGATGACAGACTATGGAAAGCTAGGCTAGTTTAAGGATAACAGATTTGGGTATAGATATTTTTTGATAGGATCAAGGGTAGGAAGTAGCTGGACAGTGGAGGGCTAGGCTAGGTTAAGAGTAACAAATTTGGGCCTAGCTATAATGAAAGGCATATGGCCTCAGTGCTTCATCAAGTGGGAAGATTCAATTAGAGTTCAAGGGGTTTCCCAGGGCCTGTACCCCATCACTTCTAGCCTTCACCTATTCCTCCCTGTTTCCAGTCTCTTATATTCCCACTCTCTTTTGCATCTTTCACACCTTCCAGACCGTTCCTAAAGCATAAGTCTGATTATAAAACTGCCCCCACAGAGTGGCTGGCTGGTGGAACAGTGAATAGAACGCCGACCCTGGAGTTAAGAGGACCTGAGTTTAAATCCAGCCTCAGACACTTAACACTTACTAGCCATGTGACCTTGGGCAAGTCACTTAACCCCAATTGCCCTACCTACCCCCCTCCAAAAAACAAATTAAAAAAAAACTGCTCCCTCCTAACTTGTTTAGGGTTCCCCCCTCCCCATTGCTTACTGAATAGCATACATACTCCTTAGGCTATCATTTAAGATTCTCTGTAGTAGGCCCTTGTGTTAGTACATAGGACTCTTTTTCATGTACTACATATTGTAGTTAAACTCTTTTAGTATACACTCTTCTCTCTAGCTCTGTGAACACTATACTCTCTTCCCATATAGCTGTCTGTTGAAATCTTTCCTTTTCAGGCTGGTGAAAGGGCAGTTCCTCTTCCCCGCAACCTGCCTACATGGATAAGTGATCCATCTCTTCTATACATTCTGTTAGAATTTTCTAAAGCTATTAAAGCTTAAAATTATACTTAGTCTTTTGGGATATCAAAACCATCTGGTACTGGCTAAGAGATAGAGTGGTGGAATAGATAAAGTACACAATAGTAAATTATCATAGTAATCTAGTATTTGATAAACCTAAAGATCAAAGCTTTTGGGACAAAAACTCACCATTTGACAAAAATTGCTGGGAAAATTGGAAAGCAGTTTGTCAGAAACTAGACATAGATCGATATTTCACACCACATACCAAAGTAAGATCAAAATGGATAAATGATTTAGACATAAAGAGTGATACTATGAATAAACTAGGGGGGGCATGGAAAAATTTACCTTTCAGATATATGAATAGATAATAGAAGAGTTTATGATAAAACCAGAGCTAAAGAGGATCACAGGAAGTAAAATGGATAATTTTGATTATATGGAATTAGAAAGGGTTTGCAGAAATAAAACCAATGCAGTCAAAATTAGATGGAAAGCAGGAAACTAGGAAGCATTTTTTGTAGCAAGTTTCTGTGCTAAAAAATTTCTCTAATATTTAGGAAACTGAGTCAAATTTATAAAAAGAGCCATCCCCCCCACGATAAATAGTCAAAGTGATGAGTACAGGCTCTAGGAAACTCTTTGAACTCTGATTGAATCTTCCCACTTGATTTGCTTGAAACATTTGCTTGAGGCCATAAGCCTTTCATTATTGCTAGGCCCAAATCTCTATTACTCTTAAGTGGCCTAGCTCTCCTTTGTCCAGCTACTTCCCACCCTTGATCCTATCAAAATATCTATACTCAAATTTGTTACCCTTAAACTAGCCTAACCCTCCATTGTCTGTCATCTCTAGGTAACCTTCAGCTATTTCCCACCTTTAATACCATTACTGGAGTCTGACCTCAGTTCCATCAAGGATCCTCCTTAGACTCCTCCTCAAAACCCTTCCCAAACTCCTCCTCTAGACCACCCCTAAATCCTCCCACAATTTTTCTGTATATAAGATCCATCTTGCCTCCATGATGGGACTGAGAGTTATCTAGCACAAACTCACTCTGTGTCAGATTATTCTGGCCTGCTTGTCAATACAAGCTTCACAGATACTCAGGCTCCTTAATAAATTTTGCTTTACTTTGGCTGAGAGAAGACTTGAGTTGAATTTATTTGGCAGGACCCGACATGTTGGTATTTTGGGGTCTCAAGCACCCTCAAACCCTAAACCTCAACAAAAGGATATGAGCAGATAGTTTTCAGAGGAAGAACTCAAAACCGTTAATATTCATATGAAAAAATGCTCTAAATCACTATTGATTAGAAAAATACAAATTAAAATAGCTCTGAGGTACTATCTCATATCTGTCAGATTGGCTAACATGACAGAAAAAGAAAATGATAAATGCTGGAGAGGATGTAGAAAAGTAAGTACACTAATGCACAATTTAGTGGAGTTATGTACTGGTCTAGCCATTCTGGAGAACAATTTGGAACTATGCCCCCAAAGGTCTGTAGAACTGTGCTTGTACCCTTTGACCTAGCAGTTCGGCTACTGAGTCTGTATCCTGAAGAGATCAAAGAAAAAAGAAAACAATCTATATGTACAAAAAATATTTATAGAATCTTTTTGTAGTGGTAAAGAACTGGAAATTGAGGGAATGCTCATGAATTTGGAAATGGCTGAGCAAGTTATGGTAGATGATTGTGATGGGATGCTATTGTGTTATAAGAAATGATGAGAGGGATGGTATCAGGAAAACATGGGAAGACTTATATGAACTGATGCAAAGTGAAGTATGAAGAACTAGAAGAACATGTTACACAGTAGTAGCAATATTGTAAGGATGATCAACTGTGAAAGACTTAACTACTCTGATCAAAATAATGATCCAAGAAAATTCCTAAGGTTTTGTTGTTCTTTGGTCGTTTTCAGTTGTGTCTGACTCTTTGTGACCCCATTTGGGCTTTTCTTGGCAAAAATACTGGAGTGGTTTGCCATTTTCTTCTCCAGCTATTTTACAGGTGAGCAAACTGAGATAGAGTTAAGTGACTTGCCCAGGTTCATATGGCTAATAAGTATCTGAGGGTAGATTTGAATTTAGGAAGATGAATCAGTCTTCCTGCCTCCACTACTCCAATCAAGACAGTGATCCAAGACAATTTCAAAGAACCCATTATGAAAAATGCTCTTGACCTCCAGAGAGAGAACTATGAGTGTAGATTGAAGCATACTTTTTTCCACTTCATTTTTTTTCTTTTTGTTGCAACATTGCTAATTGCATGACTTCATATGTATAATTGATATATTTCTTGCCGTCTCAAGGAGCATGGAAAGGACTGGAGGAAGAGAATTTGCAACTCAAAATTTTAAAAAATAAATGTTAAAAATAATGAAAAAATAATTATGTGTTAGTCATTTATTCATATTCTATATTGAGTTCCATGTAAGTAGGGTCTATTTCTCATTTAATTTTGTAATCTTTTCTGGTGTCTATTGGAGGAAGACTCAGATTAAAATTATCATCCTTCTTTCTTTGTATCACTGTTGGAATTACTCTGGTTTTGTCTTCATGAACAACTTTTTAATTTCAAGTACATTAGGTGAAACTTTTATTTGAATGCTGTGTGTTATGTTGTTTATTAATTTTTTTTAAATAATAAGCAATAGAAAACAAATAGTTAAAATGGTCACTTAATGCACTTATAAATGTACTTTGAAGCAATAACCTATGAAATCATTCAATACAACTTTTCTCAAGGAGATCAAACTTTGTGTGTCTTCTTGCTACAGAGAAATTGGTTTCCTATTTCTGTTAATTGTTGCCAGAATGTTTTCCTGTATGCATATTGTAACTGTTCAAATCTTTGTTAATTTTTTAGTTTTTAGATATTTTGATAACTTTCGTGAATTTTCATTGTGTGAGGCTATTTTTGGCATCTCTTGTTAAACTGTAGTCACTTTAGTTTTAGATTACTTTTTTTTTGCTCCATGTCTGTAAAGACTTACAGAAATTAATTGCATTTAAACATTTGGTGTTTCTTTTAATTTATGCTGAGGCATAAGCCATCTTCTTTGTCATCCTTCCTTTCACAAGAAAGCAAGAATGTGTTACTGGATCATTGGAGGGCATTTTAGTTATTCTATCTGCTAATGTTGCTTTGGCCATGTTTTTATCCATTGCTTGCTCCTGAAGGCAGCTCAAGAAATAAAGCTTAATAAATATTAAATTCTTTTTTTTTTTTTGATATGAGATTCTTTATTAAATTTTTTTGAGTTACATCTTTTCTCCCTGTCTTTCCCCCGCCCACCACCCCAAAACAGCCATCCCAGTATTTCCCCCCTCCCCCATTCTATGCTCTCCTATGTCACTTTTTGG
>JAQQSU010005630.1:0-13743 GCA_028627135.1 Pseudochirops cupreus | reverse complement strand
TATTATTATTATTATTATTATTATTTACGTGCAACTGGGAAATAAGATATACAGGCACTGGGATAGGGAGAACCATCTTTACCCTACCAGAAAGTCAGAGGGGTGATGGGGGAGGATATAGGGGAGAGCAGATTGGGGGATGGGGTATACAGTGGGATCATTATTTTGGGGTGGTGGGTAGGGGAAAGACAGGGAGAAAATTTGTAACTCAAAATCTTGTGGAAATCAATGATGTAAACCAAAAAATAAACAAAAGTTAGTTAAAAAGTAAAAATCTACTGAGTCTTTGATATTCAAAAAGTGAACTTGAAATCCAGACTCAGATTCAAATTGGAAAGCGTGAAATTTTTAAACATGTTATTTCACACATAGCATTGATGTGTATCTTCTCAAATAAAACTAAAGCATAATGAGTCATGGAAAAAAAAAAGGATAGTGACCAGTACTCTCCCAGCATCCAAGTCCCTTTGAAGCACTGAAAACCTATACGTCCCCAGATCTAGACAAAAGAAGTTCAGGCTAGCAGAACTAGAGGGGAGCAGAGGGCTCTGGAGCGCAACTCTAAAATAAGTCAAAAGTCAAGAAATAGACTGGAGAAATGAGCAAATAACAACAACAACAACAACAACAGAACCTGATTGTTAACATTTTCTATTATGATAAGGAAGTTCAAGAGACAGACTCAGAAGAAGGCAATGAATGACTTGAAAATATCTGTAAGCAAAACCTCAAAGGAAAAAAAATTGCAGATTAGGCACAAGCCCAACAAGAATTCCTAGGAGTACTAAAGAAAGAAATAAAACAGGAAAAAATTATTTTAAAAATAAAATAGAAGCAGAAGAGGAAAACTTGGGGAAAGAAATGAGAGCAATGCAAGAAAATTAAGAAGAAAATTAACAGTTTGGTAAAGGAGACATAAAACCTAACTAAAGAAAATAACTCCTTCAAAATTGGAATTAGTCCAGCATTAACTAATGACTCCATGAGACACAGAGAAACAAAAAAACAAAGTCAAAACGCTGAAGGAAAAAAACGTGAAATAGTTCATCAAAAAATAACTGACCTAGAAAACAGATCAAGGGAAGATAATTGAAGAATCATTGGACTACGTGGAAAACATGATTTTTTAAAAAGGGCCTAGACACTATATTTCAAGAAATTATATAGGAAATCTGCTCAGATAGAAGCAGAGGGCAAAGTAAAAATTAAAAGAATTCACTGATCATCTCGTGACAGAGATCCCCAAATTAAAACTTTCAGAAATGCTATACCCAAATTCCAGAGCTCCCATGTCAAGGAGAAGAACATTCTCAGTTAAAATAAAGGACTAGTCAGTGGAAAATCATGATCTCAGATAAAGCAAAAGCAAAAATAGACCTAATTAAAAGAGATATTCCAGGAAATTACATTTTACTAAAAGTTACCACAGACAATGAAACAATATCAATACTGGAGATATATAGATATAGATATATATCCAAATTCTTCAGGGAAAAATTAAATGAGTTATTGAATAAAATAGACAGTAAAACTTTACTAGTGGAGTTCCTCACTTTATCCCCTCTAAGGCTTAGATAAATCTAACTATAAAATAAACAAGAAAGAAGTTTGGGAGATGAATAGATTGGGGTGGGGGTGGTTGTTGTTTGGTGGGTTTTTTTGGTTGTTTTTTTATTTTTATTTATTGGGGGGGGCTTAAGTCATATATGATAGATCTCTGGAGAATATTGAATGGGAATAGAAAAAGGTATACTTTTTTCTCAGCTATGCATGGCACTATCACAAAATTGATTATGTATTAGGGCAGAAAAACCTAACAAACAAATGCAAAAAAAGCAGAAACATTAAATGCACCCTTTTCAGACCATAATGCAATAAAAGTTACATTAAATAAAGGATCATTGAAGCAAAGATTAAAAATCAATTAGATTCTCAATAACCTAATCCTAAAGAAAGAATATGTCAAATAATAAATAGAGGGACAGTAATTTCATTAAAAATACTGACAATATCAGACAATATTTGTGCAATGTAGCCAAAACAATATTTAGGAAGAAATTTATATACTTAAATGTTTATATCAATAAAAATGAGAGAACAAATCAACAAATCGGGCATAAAAATAAATAGAAAAAGAACAAACTAAAAGTCCCCAAAATTAAACACCCAATTAAAATTTCTAAAAATCCAAGTTATAAATTAATAAAATTGGAATTAAAAAGTCATTGAATAAGTAAAATCAGGAGCTGGTTCTGGGTTTTTTAAATAGTAAAATAGATAAATTGTTGGCTAATTTGATTTAAAAAAAAAGAAATCCAGATTACCAGTATGAATGAGTGAATGCACCACCAAATAAGATGAAACTAAAAGAAATTGAACAAGCCATAAACGAAATCCCTAAGGAAAAAAAAAAACAGTTTCAAGCAAATTCTATCAACAATTTAAACAATAATGAATTTTACTATTACATAAATAATTTATTTTAAAAAATTAGGTAAAGAAGGTGTCCTAACAAATTCCTTCTATAATATAAGTATGGTTTTCATACCTAAACTAGGGAGATCAAAAAACATGAAAGAAAACTACAAACCAATTTCTGTAGAGAATACGGATGCAAAATTTCAAAATTAAAATTAGGAAGGAGATTATAGCAACATATCACAAAGAAATATCACAATGACCAAATTGGATTTTTATCAGGAATGCTGGGTTCATTTAATATTAGGAAAACTATAAGCAAAATGGACCATATCAATACAAAAAAAACAGCAAAAATCACAATTATCTCAATAGATACAGAAAAGGGCTTGTGACAAGCTACAACACCCATTCCTATTTAAGATACTTGCAAGAATAAGAAAAAAGGAGCTTTTTAAAAAGTATTTTTAAAAATTTAACATTATTTATTTTATTTTGAGTTTCAAAATTTTTCTTGTCCTCCATCCCATCCCCTCCCATTGAGAAGACAAGTAGTATCATACCCATTATCCAGGTGCAGTCATGTAAAACATTTCTGTATTAGTTGTGTTACCAAAAAATAAAAGAAAGAGGAGAAAAAATGCTTCAATCTGTGCCCAGAGTTCATCACTTTGCTTTCAAAAAGTGGATAACGTTTTTCAACATCACTCCTTTGTGATTGATTGAATAATTTTATTTGATCAGAATAGCTAAGTCTTTCACAGTTTATTATTTTTGGTGCATTACTGTTTCTGTGTACCATGCTCTCCTGGTTCTTCACTTTGTATGAGTTCATTTAAGTCTTCCCAGCTTTTTCTGACACTGTGCTTTTTGTCATTTCTTCTAGCACAATAGTATATCATAGTCATTAATCACAACTTGTTCAATCATTTCCTAATTGAAAGGCATCCCCTTACTTTCCAATTTTTCACTTTCACAAAAATTGGTGCTATAAATATTTTGTACATATAGGTGCTTTTCCTTTTTCTTTGAAATCTTTGAGATACATACCTAGTAGAAGTAGTGCTGTCTCAAAAGGTATGCACAGTTTTATAGCCCTTTCTCTTTCTTCACTTCAGCAAGATGGAATTCTGATCAGGAGAATTCCCAATTTGCAAACATGTTCCTCATAAAGAAACTAATTAATCTGCTACTTGATTACTGGCACTTTGTCTCTGGCTTACCGTTTCACCATTTTCAGATTAGAGCTGGCTCAGTAAAATCCTGTTAACACTACTGTGGTGGCAGGGAAGACAAAGACATAGAATAGGAAGAAAATAATGCAAAAACAGCTACAAACAAAGCCTCAAAGAAAAATGCTAATTGGACCCAAGGCCAACAAATTTAAAGAAAGATAAGAGTGATAGAGAGGAAATTCAAAAATGAAATAAAAGTGTTGCAAGAAAATTATAAAAAGAGAACTAATAGCTTGGTAAAAGAGGAAAAAAAAAATGAAGAAAATAACCATTTAAAAAAATATTGGCCTAATGGTACAAAGGTACAAGAATTCACTGAAGAAAAAAGTTCCTTTTAAAGCAAAGGAGATTAAATGGAAAAGGAAATATAAAAATTCACTGAAGAAAAGAACTCTTTAAAAAGAAGAATTGGCTAAATGGGGAGGGGAGGGTAACTAAAGCTTACTGAGAAAATAATTCCTGAAAATTAGAATTGGGCAAATGAAAGCTAATGACTCCATGAGACTTCAAGACGTAATAATACAAAGTTAAAAGAATGGAGGAAAAAATAGAAGAAAATGTGAGATAGCTCATTGGAAAAACTCTGACCTGGAAAATGGATCAAGGACAGAACAGTTAAGAATTATTGGATGACCTGAAAATCACACACACACAAAAAAAAAACGAAAGCTCCTAGACATCATCTTTTAAGAAATTATAAGGAAAAATTATCTGCTATCTTAGGTCCAGAAGGTAAAACAGAAATTGAAAAAATCCACAGATTACCTCCTGAAAGAAATCCAAAATGAAAATTCCTAGGAATATTATAGGCAAATTCCAAAGCAACCAGAAAGAAACTATTCAAATATCATGGAGCTACAGTCAGGAATACAGATGATTTAGCTGTTTCCAGGTTAAAGGAGCAGAGGGCTCAAAATATGATATTCTGAAAGGGAAAAGAGCTAGGATTACAACCAACAATAATTTACCCTGCAAAACTGAGTATAATCCTCCAGGGCAAAAACTGGATATTTAAAGAAATAGAAGCTCCATGACTCTCCTGTGCATTGAGTAAAGTGGCCATTCAGATTCTGGGATGAAACTGAAACCCTCATCTACTGCTGCTCATCTATACTATATTTGGGATCATCATGGAAGCATAGACTTAGTGCTTGATAGGACCTTAGAGATTATCAAATCCAAATCCCTTATTTTATGGATTAGGAAATTGAGGCCCAGGGAGGCCCAGTGACTTGAGGTCTCATAGCTTACAAATGTCTGAGGTAGAATTTGAATCCACATCTTCCTAACCCAAATTTCTATCCATATTTATCATTCATATAGGGCACCAGTGAATATGTAGAGTCCTAGAAAAAAATCATTCAGTGGAAGAGTAATCATGGAGAGAATATTTTTTTCCTAAAAATCATTGTAACATGGACCATTCCCTTCATTAATGTACAAATAAAGAAAATTATTAAATAGGAAGAGGTAGACTGGTAAATTAACCAAAGATGTGCATTAAACTGACCCACGCTTCTTCTCCCAATCCCAAATCTCCAAATCCCTGCTCCTTTTCTTTCAGTGTTCCCTTCTCTGGCTCCCCTAAGACACCAAATCTCTCCCAAGGTCCTCTGCTGTTACCCAGCCCCTAAACAGTCTCACCTTCTCCCAGAGAGGGCTGAACAGTCTTCTCCTCCGGCCTGGTAAAGCAATCTGAGCTGTTTCTTTCACTTTTGCTTCCAAAACCAAAAGTTGTTTATCCTTCAGAATGCTCAGGGGTGGCCTTAACCATGAACTCTGGAGCCCTCCTGGGGCAGCATGCTATAATGAAGCCTTCTAACATGTGATGAAAAGATCAGCAGTGTTTCTGGATGATTAGGGGAGCTCTACAAGTCCTTCTTATTGTTGTTCAGTCATATCCAACTCTTCATGACCCCATTTGGGGTTTTCTTGGCAGAGATACTGGAATGTTTTGCCATTTTCTTCTCCAGCTCCTTTTACAGATAAGGAAACTGAGGCAAATGGGGTTAAGTGATTTGCCCAGGGTCACACAGCTAGTCAGCTCAGAGTCAATTTTCTTGTATACAGGCTGCTAAGTGCCTTACCCTATGTATTATTTCTGAATTTGTATATTGTGTTTTTTCTTACAGATGAATCTTTGAAGGAGAGCAAAGAAAAGTTGGTCTTGGGCTGGTATAAATGGAATGGGCAATTTCATATGGATAGAGTTTTGGACTATAAAGATGTAGAATCAAATCCTACCCTAGACATTTGCAAACTTTGTGACCTCAAGTCATTGGGCCTCCCTGGGTCTCAGTTTCCTCATCTATAAAATATAGGATTTGCATTTGATAATCTCTAAGGTCCCATCAAGCACTAAATCTACACTTCCATGATGATCCTAAGTATAGTGCAGATGAGTAGCAGTGCATGGGGGCTGCCCTGCTCAGTTTTATACCAGAACATAAATGGCAGATTTTACTCAGTGAACAGGGGAGCCAGAGTCAGCCTGAGAAGGCCAGGAAAGCAGGACTACCTTTACTCTATGGGGCATACAACCACCCTAGTACTTCGGAGAAAAGATCCACTAAAGAAAGAGAAAGGCTGGATGGTTGGCTGGCTGCCCAGACTGAGCCTCAGAGGGTGTCTGAATAGCCTCATCACTGATCTAGGGCCTGGGATGGGGGAGGTTGGTGGGGGGGCCTCAGCTTTCCAGGTTAAAACCCAGAATTTGATCTGTAAAATCAGGAGTAATTGGGCCTTGGGGGGATGATTCATAAACTCCCTAGAGACTAATTGCTAAATTAGAATGACAATCGATTTCAAATTGAGGAGTGCTCCAGTAGGAAAGCAAAGCAGATCTCAGGGTTGACAAGGCCAGGAGCAGTTTCATTTCAGGGGAGCAAATTACAGATAATTTTGTGAGTTTGGGATTAGGTCAAATATGGCAGGAAGTTCTTGTTAAAAAAAAGATATTTTATTGAAATCTTTTGTGTTTTCATCACCCAAATTTCCTTGTCCCCAAATCCTCTTTGCACTTTCCCGTGCCTGAGAGTAAACCCTTAAGACAGATGCATCAAAAAAGGAAAGAAAAAGAGGAAGAAAGAGGCAAAGGAATTCATCTGAAACAATTGACATATTGGGGGAAAAAAACCCAATGTCCTATCTCATGTTCCACATCTGTGAACACTGATCTCTTGCTGTCTTTTTCAGGTCAAATTTGTTATTCATTACTTCATATCATTCACTTTTAATTCCCTTGTAGTGGTTGTTATTCCCATTTACTCTGATGTAGTTATTAAGGTGGGTTTTTTTCCCTGTTGCTCTTTTTCCCTTATGTATTTTTAAGCTTCTCTGGATTCATTGTGACCATTTTAACAGGATTTTACTAACCTGAGAATGACACAACAGCAGACCAGGGACAAAGTACCAGTACTCAGGTAGCCTTTAATTAATTCATTTCATTACCAGTAACAGATTTGCCAATCAGGACTTCACCTTATCAGAATTCCACCTTGCTGAAGTGAAGACAGAGATTATATGGATAAATCACAATGGGAAGTGGGGAGGATGGGGAAGGAGGATGATAAACAATCATTTCCCAGGGTCAGAGTGGTTTCCCATGACAAACCCACAAACCCCACAATACAACAATTCTGGAATCAAGTCTCTGGGGGTCCATGACCTCCAAACCAAACCAGAGTTCTATGGGAGCAGGTTCAGATGGGAATCTTTGATTCACCTCATTTAAGGTACACAGGCACAAGAATGCAGTGATGGTGGGAATGTTATCAAGAGTTTGATTACTAATTTCAAACTGTCTGACTCCCAAGAGAGGCGATTCTGAAAAACCTAATCTATTAGTATATTTATTATATATTTCATATCAATAAATATGAATATCGTAATTCTCTATTCACCACTGTTTCCTATAGCCCAGTAATATTCTATTCATTCCTCTTCTACAGTATGTTTAGCTATTCCCTAATTAATGGTAAATTTTTATTTCTAGTTTGTTGCTACTGCAAAAAAGTAGTGGGATGTTCTTTAGGGAAATTTCCCTCTGTGATTGAGGGAGGAATTGTCCTTCTTTGCTCTATGGATATTTCTGTCCAGTAATTATCCCTAGTCATTAGAATCTTGGGATTATAGAATTTATTGCTGAAGGTGAAATTACAGATCATCAAATCCAATTAAAAGATTTATAAGGAAAAGGGGAGGCATAGTGAGATGTGCACAGGGTCTTCAGGCTGTAAGCAGCATACCTGGTTGAACCCAAGTGCCTTGATTACAAACTTGGTCCTTTTCTCATGCTAGTACCCTGCCCCTATGGAACAATGATGAAGAAACATTAATATATCCTTGTGTTGGGTTCCTCTTTTTTTAGATTCCACGTAAACCATCACCCTTTTGTTCGGTTTATTATTTACAAATTCCAGTTTCTTTCTAGCAATTCCCTCAGGACCTGCCAATCTCAATATAATATTCAGGTAAAGGGCTGCAACTTTACTGGCTCAGTCAGAGACATTGTCCTATTTCAGCATGGGGTAGCCATTTCTTTCGCTTTGGTGGATGTTTTTAACTCTCACATACAGCTCTCACTCTCAGTTAGCCAAACATTTAATCTTCTACTATATGCTACATACTGCATTATCAATGGGAACACAAAAGGCGATAAATGACAGTCCTTGACCTCAAGGAGCTCACAATCTAATGGGAGATACACGCAGCAAACAAATACATGTAAACAAGCTATATGCAGAATAAATAAGAAATAATTATGAGAAGGAAGGCACTAGAATTAACAGGGATTGGAAAGGCTTCTTGGAAAAGAAGAGATTTTAGTTGGATTTAAAGAAATCTAGGGAAAGCAGTAGATAGAGAAGAGGAGCGAGAGCACTGCAGGCATGGGGGACAGCCAAACAACTCAGTTCCCCTAGTTCAAGGTTGGTTATCTAAATCTCCTCTTCAGGGTTCTGTAGGTAACCACGAGTAGTCAGGAATAACTTCAAAATGCTATTGGTTCGAGACACCTCCATTCCAGAATATTCTCCCCAATATCAGTCTCACAATTCCTGTAAACATCTTCCATATACCACCGACTAACCCAGTGATGATTGTCCCTTTAGCCAATGAATATTAGTTAGCTTTTACAAAGGGATACTTTATTGAACAGCAATAGCATGAAGTGAAACATTAAAACATCTTTCAAGTATTTATGACAAAAAGAACTCAGTGGAAAAAATTTATATATAAAAGATCTAAAAGAAATATAAAGAAAACATTGAGGAATAATTATAAGGGACTCATTATGGTCAAACTGTGTATTTCTTACATATGAAAATGTTATCAATATTCTTTTTTTTTTCCAAGCCAAACTGTATCCAGCTTTATTAAAGATACTTTTCATAAACAATCATGGTAATTCAGGCAGGACATGGGCTACAATCGGCAACAACAACAACTTTCAAACTCCCCTCCTCCATGGACTACCAAAAACATAAAGTCACTATAAAACCCAATGAAGAGTCTTTATTTTATACTTTAAACAGGGAAAGTTTAGAGTGAGGGTGGACACTTTCACATTGAGTGTATGTTGTTTAACAACTTTTCATGAGCCTACTCTGACTTTGAGGAAATGAAAACTGCAGAATTCTTAATTGGAAAAGATCCCCAATATGAAAGGAACTTCAACTCTTTTAGGGAGGCCTCCTCAGGGCCGTAATTCAAGTCCAGATCACCTGAAAGACTGGTATCCAACACAATTGATTTGGGAGCAGGGGGAAGGAGGGAAATAGGGGCAGGTCCTGATAGGCCCCTGTTGGAGAGTCAAGTTGATGCTTATGGCAGACAGGGAAGAAGTACAAATTTTTGAAGTTATCCATTCCTACTCTCACCAGAGAGGCTGAGTGTATCAGTGTTCATATCTATGTATCTGGGGTGTGTGTGTGTGTGTGTGTGTGTGTGTGTGTGTGTGTGTGTGTGTGTGTGTGTGTGTGTGTGTGTGAGTGTGTGTGTGTGTGTGTGTGTGTGTATGTGTGTGAACCTCCTTTTGATATTCAAGAGAAGTCCTCTCAAAAACCAGGAGGGGAAGAAATCCCCGTCCATTTCAACCCAACTTCTGAGACATCCTATCTGTAACATCTGCCCCATACCCCCAAAATTTACAAAGCGTTCTGTGTGCTAACAACATAGCTTAAAAAAAGGTCAAACAAAATTCTGCATTTTTATAAAACTTGATGAAAAATAGTATTTCAAACTGAACAGTCACCAGAAGAACACAGTTATCAAAAATTCACACAGTTCACTTGGCATCTCCTACACCTTCAGCTTTCTGTGCCTGGTCTGTTTTGGCATCTCCATTCTCTGCAGGGTTGTTCCCATCCTTACCAGAGTCAGCCTTTCCCTTTTTCCCTTTGGGTGACTTCTCTCCCTTCTTTGCAGGTGCCTTTTTGGGTTTGGATTCTGGCTTCGGAGGAGCAGGTTTAGCAGTTAACTGCGCCGATCTCCTCTGTGGTTCGTCCTTCACCTTGGTCTTGTCTCCCTTAGCATCTCCTTCAGCCCTTCTCTTGGGCATGGTGGTGACAGTGAATTGTTTCTATGATTTGTTCTTAAACCCATGTATTCTTATGATTAGTTTGTTTAATCTCCAGTTGGTTTTTAATCTATGTTTCCATGGTCTTTTATTAAACATAATTTTTATTGCATTGTGATGTGAAAAAGAATATTTTTAATATTTCAATTTTTCTGCTTTTTATTAAAAATTTTTTATGCCCTAACATATGGTTAATTTTTGTAAAGGTACTATATACCACTGAGAAAAGGTGTATTCCTTTCTATTTCCATTGAATTCTTTCCAGATAGCTATAATATCTAGCATATCTAAAATTCTTTTCACTTCCTTGACTTTTTTAATTTAATTTTTGGATAGATATATCTAGTTCTGAGAGGGGAAGATTAAAGTACCCCTCTATTATAGTACCACTTTCTATCTCTACCTGTCATTCATTTAACTTCTCATTTAATAATTTAGGTGCTTATAGTACTTGGTGCATATATGTCGCATATGAATATTGCTTTACTGTCTATAGTACCTTTCATCAAAATGTAGGTACCCTGATCATCTTTTTAAATTAAATTTATTTTAGCCATTTAGCCATTTATCTGAGATTATAATGGCTATCCCTGCCTTTTTATTTGCATCAGCTGAAGCGTAATAAATTCTACTCCAACCCTCCATCTTAACTCTGTATGTGTGTCTCATTCTTAAATGTGTTTCTTGTAAAGAAAAATTGTCGTCCTAGATGTAATTACTTTTTTGTTTAGAGTATAAAAGCTGACAAGTCTGTATGTAGAGGGAAAAGATACTGCTTTGGCCTCTTATTATTTTTTATTTTATTTGGTTTGGATTGATGGCCTTGATGTTGTAGGAGACTTTGTAAGAGATTCTCTGCTACCAAACAATGATGTGGATTCTTTTGTACAGAAATATTTAAGATGGGACAGTCTGAATATAATGAATGACTTCCTCTCCAATTCTTTATGTTGGTGACACACTTAATATTAGCCTGACTTTGATGTATGGCAATAAAACAGGGAACTGTTAAAAAAAAAAAAGAACATTTTGTTGAATTCTGATTTTTAATCCATTCTGCTATGTTTCCCACTTTCTCCTAGAATTCTAGTGGCAGAAAACTTACAGGCTGAGTATGGTGCTTCCCCCTTCATAGCCCAAGATGTCAAGGTTAGCAGGAAATACCTACTTCCAGAGGAAGAAGGGATCCATTTAGCATGTTTTCTGTCATCAGCTCAGATGTTTAAGAGATATTCAAGGTTAGTAGCATGACCACCATGTAAATTAGTATTAGCAGTAAGTAGCAAGATTTAGCCTTTTAGGGTTTACAAAACAATTTACCCATATAATCTTTTGTTTTTAATTGGAAATCAATAATTTTAATTGTTTTCTCATGCTGATAAAAATAAGAAAGCAACATTTATAAAATTACCAACATATGATTTTCATAGCAGAGAAATAAAATCTGTACATCTTATTTTTGAAGAAAAGTAGGTAGGCAAAAAGAATTATAGATAAAAGTCTTCAAAAGGAAAAGCCAAGAAGTACTTGTTCTAATCACTTTTTCTCCTTAAAATTAATTTAGTAGGTTCGTATTTTTCTTTTTTCTTTTTTTTGGAAGGGGCAATTGGGGCTAAGTGACTTTCCCAAGGCCACAAGACTAGTAAATGTTAAGTGTCTGAGGCCGAATTTGAACTCAGGTCCTCCTGACTCTAGGACTGGTAATCTATTCAATGGGCCACCTACCTGCCCCTGGTTTGTATTTTTCTTGTGTAACATTACATACATAATGTTATTTGACCCTTGTGACAATCTTGAAATATAGGTGCCTTTTTACAATAAGGAACCTGATGCTGACATTGTTTATGTGATTCATCCAATGTCATAGACATAATGATTCCCTGACGAAGGATCTGAATTCGGGTCTTCCTGATTCCACAAAGAGTACGTTGTATTACCAAGCTGCCTCTGCATTGTATCATGTATTATCATTTTTTAATTCATTAACAATAAAGTTATATTTAATGCAACTTTACAATGAAACTAACATATCTATGAACACAAAGAATATAAAAGCTGGAGGGGACCCCAGAAATAGTCCAGGACAAGTAAATTCACTTAACAGATAAGGAAACCAAAGCTTAAAGAGGAGAAGGGATTCAATATTGGAGGTTTACAAGATGTTAGTGGAAGAACTAGGTATAGATCCCAAGATAGAGCATGGAGCATTGCTAAAGGGGGCAAGCCTGAGTGGCAAGGGCAATTTTAGGTCTCTGGGTAAGGGCACTGAGAAGGAGGCAGAGGAGTCAGTTCTCAGGGTTGTCTCATACTGAGTATTCTATTGTTATTTTTTTGTTGTTAAATGGAGAAACTGAGCTCCAGACAAAACCTAGATCAACCTGAAAAGATAGACATGAGCTCCCAGCAATATTGTTTGCTCCCTGCAGACTCAGAAGAAGAGAGGCAGTCCCTGCAAGAGCCCAAGCTGAGGCTACTGCTGGTGAAGAAAATTGGAAATGGGAGAAGTGCAACCCGGAACAGCATCCCTGGGGAGAATGTGCTTATGTCCAGGCTTAGGGCAGTACCAGTGACCAAGATCTGAAGCAAAAGGAACCAGAGCTGGGTTAGAGAAGAAATTGAAATCATTGGCACCCCTGATATCTTTAACCCAGATATATCTACTGAAGGTCTAAGTTCTCAAAAACCATTCAATGTTATTCCTTTCTGCTCCCCAGGGCCTGACACACTGGTCCTGGTGCCCCAGTAAGGTCTCCACACTAAGGAGGACCAAGACACCATGAAGAAGGTTCAGGAGATCTTTGGGAATGAGGTTATGAAGAGCACAATCATTGTCTTCGCCTATAAAGAAGATGTTGGGAGGGGCTCCCTGAAGGATTACATAAAGTTTATAAATGGAGTCTAGCTGTTTGACAGCTTGTCTCATACTGCTGGGTTCAATGGGTATTTAATGTTCATATCCTTCATTAGACTCTTGCCTTCACCAATAACTGCAGTTAAATGGCAAACTACTCCAGTATCTTTACCAAGAAAACCACAAATGGGGTCACAAAGAGTTGCTGTGACTGAAATGACTGAACAAGAAACCATTTAAACAATTAATATCAGATAACATTTATGAAGAGATATTTACTGAGAAGGTATAGCAAGGGCAGAAGTTATAAATCATTTCTCTCAATACTCTTCCCTGTAATAGCCCTGTTCTTAGGAAGAGTGGACTTAACCTCAAAGTAGTTTCTACTAAACATTTTCACCCCTAAGTTCACTTGTGAATGTTGAAGTCAGTGGATGAATTGTGGTCACTCCCTCCATTAGAACAACTGCTATGCCAATCAAACACTTCTCACTCAGGACTCTGTTCCCCACCAACTTCATTTGTCTGCAAAATGTGACATGGAGTCCAGATCCCAGGCTTTTGGTGACTCCCTCTCCCAATGTTTCAAAGTTTACAAGAGTGCAATCTAATAGTTCTTCACCTAAGAGCAAGAAAATGCAAAGAGGCAAAGAATATGAGCA
>JAQQSU010000563.1:0-20847 GCA_028627135.1 Pseudochirops cupreus | reverse complement strand
GAGGCAACTAAGGGAACTTTCAAGTGTTGAATATCAAAAGCTGAGTAAGTCTCCATAAGAATGAGATTTCAGGTGATCTTTTTCTCCTGGGGATATATGATATTCTATGGAATCAAAACCAAGCATAGCTATCAGTATGAGTGGGTACTCTAGTAAGTGGAAAGGTTTTGGTTTTTGTTTCTTGCAAACAAGATCTAAAGAGACTGAAGGGAATTGTAATCTGTATAGGTGGAAGAAGCCACTCTGCTCAAACCCTGAACTTTGAAGTATTCTAGTTTTTAAAAGAATATCAGTTACCTACTTACATAAACAAGTTATAGGTAGAAATACAAAAGATAAAACTGCAAAAAGTATCAAACAGATTATTATTCACAAGAATATAAAAATGCCTAACCTAATGCCTACAACTCAATTTATAGCCCAAATAGCTTATGATCTATCTAGTAGGGGAGATGAAAATAATTGAACATACGGTCTTCAGAACTTATATTTTAGGGAATATCACTTTTTACTTGCCAGAGTCTCATCCCTGGCCATGATTATGTCTAACCATCATTGATATTTTCTTAATATTCAAGCTAAACAGTATTTTGAAGCCTTTTCCTATTATATTTTCACAGGAGTCATGTGCCAGTGACTAAAAACAAAATTCTGGAAGTTAAATGAGAAATTCAAGATGTGGTTTTCTTGAACCCATAATATCATAAGAGTTGCAATGTCCAACAAGAGGCACTAGAGTCATGGCTAAATGTGTGAAGTCTCTACCCTTTATGATGTCCCTATGCATTATTATTTGAAAGAGGAAATGGATTGGTGGAAATTTTATAGTAGGATTGGCTTACAAGTATAAAATAACCATAAAAGTCAGCCTCTCATGATTCCTCGAACTATAGAGATCAGTCTTTAATGTGAATCAGTCTTCAATGTGGAGTCCTAATAAGATATATGGCATTTATTGTAAGTAGCATCTGTGACTTATGGGAGAAAATTGGCCATCCTGGAGAAAAAACTGGAGAACTGAGAGACCTGATTTGTTTATAGGGTACTAATAATATTCTCCATAAAAAGAAATCAATCTAGGGCTCAAATTTTATGTATACTTTTTCCAGGACTCCTATATTTCCTTTCGGTCTATAAAGCAGATCTGAAAATCAAGTGCCAATGGGGAAGAATAGTTAGAGGCAGAGATATACTTACTGTTAACAGTCACCTTTTAAAATGCTGGATTTGTGGAGGTTTTTCTTTGTCAAGAGTCATTGTGGCTTGACAGACTTGTGAGATCAGAGGTTTCAGCAAAGTTGGGAGAAGGGATTTTGGCATTCAAACTTCCAAGTGGTTAATTAGCTTTATGCATGGTAGGGTTCGGCTGTTTCCTTTGGTCAGATTTTCGAAATATGCTTCACCTGTATTGTAAGTTCATCCAAATCTATTTGTGCTCATGCTGAAGAATGAAAAGGAGCCCCTCTGGGTTTTAATTTAGGTTTGGAATAGGATCAAACAACCATATTTAATTCTAAAGACAGAGGCGCAGTGTGTCTTTGTAACAGATGCAAAAAGTAAAGGGGCAGCAACTGGGACTAAGTCGTTCCAGAAGTAAATAATTATTTACAACAAAGAAAAGTCACCAATAAAACTCAAATTCACATATACCAGGCTACATATTATACAATACAGGCAGCCAGGTCGATTGGATAGACTTCATATGAGGAAGTCTTAGGTTTAAATTGTACCTCTGACATTTATTAGCTATGAGACCCTAGACAAGTCACTAAACATTTTATATGCCTCTGGCAGTTCTCTAGTCACAGATCTGTTGTAATCCACTTAGTACCCACATGAGAGACCATGAAGAAATACTTCATGTGTTCTTCTGTGACACAATAATCCAGAACATTAGCTGATCCTCTATTTAATAATATTTAATAACAACTTGCAAAATTCTATATTGGACAGGAAGGACATTCTCTGGTTCCCAAAATTCAGTTTCAGAATTCATGGGACTGGAAAAAAACCAAAAAGTAGGACTCTGATCATCAATAGCATTGTATGAATCAGTAGCATATAACAGTGCAGGCCATTACAATTTATAACTCCATGGTGTACACTTCACATTTTAAGAGAGATGTGGAGCTATCAAAAGTAGCGACTTAATTACTTGCACTGGAAATGACACACAAAAGTAGCTAATGGGGAGCTGATAACAAAGTAAAAGAGCATCAAATTGCCCTTGAAGAATCCAAGTAATCTGGCCCAGATAACCTATATCCTCAGGTATGGAAAGAACTCAGGGATATGATTGCTGTGCCGTTGTTAGAAATATCCGAAGGTTTGTGGGGCTTGTGATCCATACCTCAAGTCTAGAGAAAAACAAATATCCTGATTATGAAAATAGAAATAAAAGTTGGAGGAAACAAGCAGCAGGATTGGCAAATTGTAGGTCAGAGAGCTTGACCTCAATTCCTGGGAAAATTCTAGAATAGATCGATAAGGTAAGGGTTGGTAAATATCTGGGGACAGGGGAGGGGACCTTTTGATTAAATGAGCCAGCATTGCTTTTTTTCAAAAACAGATCATTTCAATATAATTTTGTATCTTATTTTGAGAGGGTTACTAAGCTGTTAGGTCTGGAAAATCAATAGAGTTTATCTTAGTTTTCATCAACTATCATATATATATAGCAATAATATATCAGATAAAATAAAAATATTACAAACATAGAAAAAAATGGGGAAATTTGAACTAGAAACTAATACGAATAGAAAAACTAGGAACTAAATTGATGCTTTATTGAATTAATATTTCAGTATCAACTCAGCAAGAGGTGTCCGTCTAGGTGCAAAAGGGATTTGTGAATGAGCATAGGCTACTTAGCACTTTTGTCAATAACTTCCATAGACATAGATGGTGTTGTGCTCATCAGATCTGCAGGGAAACAGGAAGCCAGGTGGACTAGTTAGAATACTGAGTTACAGTCAGGATCTAAAAACATCTTTGTAGTGTAAAATATTGAACTAAATTCGGGGATAAATATCTGTTACGGGAACCGGAAGATCTTCCCTGCCCCGAGGCCCTTTGCTTAAGTGGCTTATGTAGCTCTGAGAACCTTCCCAGATTTGAAAGTATACTCTGCCCCCTAATAGGCTGAATGTGCTCATGTGGAGCCTGTGGCAGGAGGTTTGTTTTTCAGGAATGCCCGTGCCTTGTTGCTTTGTGACTGGGCAGTGGGTCAAGAGGGCTATGACATTCTCTGATCCAGGAGAGGGTTATATACACGCCCTGATGTGAGGTTTTGCTTTGGGGCTCACTTTGAGAAGAGTTGTGTGATTTGGCCAGATGAGACTCTGGGGAAGCCATTGAGCCCCCCTCCCCCCAACCCTCCTGCCCCACTTCTGGCTTTGAAAAACCCAGATGTTGGTGCTTCCCCCTCTGGTAACTGAATAGGCATGGATGTAATCGTCAGATAGTTGGAAGCCTGTCTGCTGATCTGTTTGTCTGCTTGCAACTTGTGCTTGTAACTTGTGTTTGTATTCTCTGAAGTTCAGGGTGTTGACTTTTTCCCCTAAACTAGGTAAATGATATATGTTTGAATGATTGAATGGTTAAATTAAGATTGTTAACCCATTTTGACTTGCTTTCCTTTAGAAAAGCAGATCTAAGAACCTGTGCTAGCAGCCACCCTGGGTATGCTAGGGTGCTTGCTGCTACAATATCAAGTCTTGCATTTGGATTTAAAAAATCAACTTTGCAAAGACAAACTCTGTAAGTATGGTTAGATAGAATTTTTTTCTAAAAAAAGATGTGGAGAGTTTAATGACCTGCAGTCTAAATATGATTTAGCAGTGTGATCTGGCAACCCAAAAAGCTAGTGTAATTGTGGGTTACATTAAGAGAGACATAGATGTCGGAAATATACAGGTGAGAGCAGAGTTGTGTTCTACTCTCCTCAAACAAAATATAGAAGATGATGTTCTGTTCTGGGTGCCACAGTTTAAGAAGGTTATTGTGATAGGTTAGGAGTATCCAAAGAAGAGCAAGCAAGATACTGAATACAGTCCATTGTTACATGAGGATAGGTAGAAAGAACTGTAGCCAGGAGAAGAAAAAAAATAAAAACAAGAAACAAATTTTAAGAAAAATATGAAATCTGCCTTCAAGTAAAGGAAGAGCTATCATGTTCAAGAATCAAGCAAGAATCAAGTTGGTACCAGGCGTCAGAACCAGGAACAAGAAGAATTTTCAAAAAGACAACTTAAATATAGGCTGGATCTCACTATCAACTCATTAAACCTAAAATCCACTGACACCCCCCAAATCTTTTTAAGACAAACCTCTACCTTGCCATGGCTCCCCATTTCTGTACCTGGGAAGCAAATTTTCCTAAATAGTAGGGAAATTCCCTAACAATTAGAATTGTCCAATAGTAGAATGGGATGCCTCACTAGAGAGTAAGTTCTTCTGAATTGGAGATCTTCAAATAAAGCAGAATGACCACTTGTCAGGCATATTTTTGTAAGGATTCCATTAAGGTATGGATTAGAAAGAATGACTATTGATGCCCCTCTAATAACTAAATCCTGTGATTCTGTTAATTGAAACTATAATTGTAAAGCATGTGGTATTTTATGTTTTTGAATTTGGGCAAAAGTTATCAACAGAATATTTGGGAAAGAAGATCCCAAAATAAAATAATTTTTTATCATTTTAAATAATATCCCAAATAAATAAATCCCAAAATAAAAAAATTTAGGTTTTCACCCTAAAATGAGGGGATCGTTCTTGTATGGTACATCTTGAAGATGGTCAGCTATCACCCTTAGCGCCTTCAATGAATTTTTAATATTCTGTTTATTTTCTTATGAAAATTACACATACTAAGGGACATAGCAATTAGGAGCAAAGTTAAATACAATCCAGAATGGCATTCATCCCTCCTAAATTTTAAAGCCCTTCAGGAATGTGGCTTTTCTAAAAAACAAAAAACAAAAACAAAAAAACAATAAAACACCTCTGCCTATTCCTAGCATAGTACTTATTTAATATATATATTTGCTGAATGAATGAATTTATGAATGAATATAGTCATGTAATTAGGAGAGACAATTCTTCCTTCAATTCCAAAAAACCCCACAAAACATCCTGTAAGATTTCTAAAATATGGTTTAGGGGAGGAATTAGAGTGGAAACAACATATTGGATGTATCAGTGTCTGAAGACCAATGTATCTGAGAGAGGAAGAAAAAGAGAGGATAGTTTGATCATTCATAAAGTTCTTGAAAAATGACATTCATATTTAAAATCCTCTCTACTTCCAAATTTTGAATTTGAGACTTTAATCACATTTCATCAGAGCAGATTTAAGCAGAATGATGCCACCACTGTTCAATGCAACAGTACCATCCCTGAAGGTTGCACATGTACTTCAACTCATACAAATTTCCAAATAAGTAACCTTTGTCTACTGGCTTGGTCTGTTTAGTTGTAGTAACCACAGGTCACTGGTAAGAAAGCTTTTCACCAATACCCAAATGGATGTGGAGGGAGACAAAGATAAAAAAAATAAAGGGAAAAGAGAAAGACAGGATAGAAGAATGAATAGGCACCTTCCCCTGACTTGAAGTAAGCAGCCAATGTTCCTTCCTGTTCTTTAAATATCATTCTTTGTGCATCACATCTTCAGAAAGACACAGACATAAGAAAAATCCTTTTATACGTATTATTCTCAAAATTAAGAGGTGTAAATTATTCAGAGGAAGAATGGCCAGAAATGTGCTAGTTAAATCTCTTATTACTAGGAAATGTAGCACACCAAAACATTACCAATTTCTTCAGAAGGCCAAAATTTCCAGACTACAGAAATCACAGGAAACTAGTTTATGTGCATGTGTATTTAGATGAATTTTAACATGTTTTTAATTTTTCTATGAGAGGTAGAATAAAATAATGGATAGAAGGTCAATGTCAAAGCTAGGGTTCAAAGCATGGGTTCAACTCTTGTTTCTGACATATATCAACTTTGTGATTTTCAACGAGTCTTTTAATTTCTGAGTGTTCTAGGCAACTCTATGATTATAAATTGCAGAGAAGGTGCCAACCTGAATTGGTGGAGGGGGTTCCTTCATTCAGTATAGTTCATTATTCTAAAGAAACCGTCACTATTCCCTTGTATTTCTATGGGAAATGTAGTGTTCAATGGTAAATATGTAAATGAGAAGTATTTGTTTTGAGGGCATTCTCAAGTTCAATCATGAAGTAAACTACGAACTAGAAAAGCTTCCAATACTAGCTGCTCTGTGCTACTAGGTAAAGGACTCATCCTAGAGAGCAGTATTCAGGGGACAGGGGCAGAGTTCCAGCTGCAAGGACTTCTATAAATCAACCAAACCCCATGAGTTGGTAGAGTGGTAATGGGGGAACTGACATGAATTACTGTTTAACAGGAATATTGAATCCTTAAATGAACTGTACACTCTCATTTTTAATGGGAGAAAGCAGTAGCCAGGCGTAATAAAAATAATTGAAATGAGGGTGGGAATCCATTAATCTAGTGAGAAGTGCCTTAAAGAACAAGTGAAGCAGAAAAATCAGCCAAATGTATATGGCAGTCACCGATAGATGTCATTTGTGCCTAATGGGCTTAGTTACCATCACTAAAAGAGTGAATGGTATGGATAATGGGGAATAAAATTCAAAGACAAATACTTCCATGGAGAAAAGCATAGAATGAGGAATAATAATGATGATCAATAGAATAGAAACTATTCCCTGCTTCTTTATTTTAAAAAATGTGGTAACTGGAACAACAAAACATGGGGAATTAATGAAGTCATGAAAATCTTATTTAACCAACAGTGGGCATTTTGTTTTCTACATTCAGTTCCCTTCCTCCTTCGGACTCATACAATGAAGGAAGACTCAACCATGTCTCAGGGAGGTAGCTGGTGGCACAATGAATACAGTGATCAGACTTTAGTCAAAAAATCCCAAATTCAAAATACTCAGATACTTCCTAGCTGAGTGGCCTTAGGCAAGTCACATAACCTCTGCCTCAGGTTCCTCAGAATAAAATGGGGATAATAATAGCACCCACCCAGCAGGATTATTGTGAGCATCTAAGGAGATATTTGTAAAAAGAGATTAGCACTTAGTGCCTGACACATAGTTGTTGTTGTGTCTGACTCTTTGTGACCCCATTTGGGGTTTTCCTGGTCAAGATACTAGAGGGATTTGCTATTTCCTTTTCCAGCTCATTTTACAGATGAGGAAATTGAGGCAAACAGGATGAAGTGACTTGCTCAGGGTCACATAACTAGTAAATGTCTGAGGATGGATTTGAACTCAGGGCTTCTTGACTCCAGGCCTAATGCTTGGACTCTACCACCTAGCTGCCCCTGACACATAAGGCACATTATATAAATGTTTATACCACCTTCTTCCTTCTCTCATGTGACATATTTTCCAAACTTGGATCTTTTCTGAATATCCTCCAGTTTGTCAATATTCTTTTTTCCCCCTTTTATTGTGGTACACGCTTGTGATTTTATCAGTGTGGGAAATAAAGTTATTGGCAATAGCCAAGAAGGTCAGTGTGAGGTTAAATAATTTGTCCGTGGTTGTAAGAAGCCAGGTCTCTCTGACTCCAAAGGCACACTTCGAACTACTATGCCATACTTTCCTCTCTATTAAGGCAGAATAAATAAAATAATATTACAAAAGGAGAAGCTAAGAGGATAAGAGGACACAAAGTCATGGTGTTAGGAACAGTTGAAGAATCTTGCCTATAAAGCTCTTTTTTCTAAGTCCCTTTTCTGTCACTATATTAAGTATAGCTCCTAACTTTGTGTCGTTTTTACCTTCTTCATAATTTTTTCTATGGTTTGACCTTGTTCTGACTATGGCAGAATTTTTCATAGCTCACTGAGCTCTTCTACACGAGGGCTATGGTTTAATAAAAGCTCTCCAGTTTGGGAGTTCGAGTGAGTAGTACATAGAGAGCATAGCTCTTAAATTTACTACAAGAAGGAAAACAGAGTAGAATTGGAATTTTCAAATCACTGGACAGTCCTGAACTTAGAAGTCATCTTTACAGTGAGGTCCAGGTATCATGAACAAGTGGTGATGCAGGCACCAGATCAAAATATCTGAATCCACATGAAAGTATTTCCTTTACATACCTACCTAGACTCATGTCATGGAAGCCTTTGTTTCTGAGATTTTCTGAATATACTGTACTTTAGTAATATGAATGACTAAAAGAAGCAATGTATCTTTTATTACCTTGCAATTCTATGTATTTCATAGTATCCTCTTAGCCTGCATTTTTCCCCATTATTTCTGTGCATTTTTTTTTAGACAAAGCGAATATGGTCATTTGGTTTAATTTGTTCCACTCTGGAATTATTCTATCTTTCACTAAATATTGGATGTGAGATTAATCTGGGAGTTCATGCCTTTGTTATATAGTTAATTCCCAGAAGAGCGGATACTTAGAATATAAAACTATTGTAGCATTATTAAGGACCTTTCCTAAATAAATATATGTGTCATAAAGGAATTACATTTGCCATCGATTCTCCTTTAGGCAAGGAGAGAACCATGTAACGGATTTCCCTTTAATCTTCCAATGTTTCCTAGGCTTCATTGTCATTTAGATAATTCAAAAGTCTGAACCCTAGTACAAAGACATTGTTTATGCGTCATCTTGTTTGCTTTCAGGAAATGCTACTAACATATCTTTCAAAAATGTCCAAACTTTCTTGTTTCCAGCCCTTTTAAGGACTTAACTGGGATCCAGAGTGTTCTCTTAGAGCTTGGCTTTATCTTATGAACTCTTGACTTTTACTTATTCTCCTTGGAATTGTTCACACATTCCCCTAGAGTCATGTAAAGAGCAGTCAGCAGTAAAACCATGTTGAAACAAACTAAGCCTTTAAGAAACCACTGTGCTTCCTTCCCCTCTTTCAATTGTTCCATGGCCTTGGATTCAGAGAGGCCACTGTAATTTGAAGCTCCCTGGCATGTATATCACACTGAATTTGTTGAGGGCAGCAAGAAGGTGAAGGGGAAAAAAAGCTGTCTCTGGTAAAGAAGATGAATAATTTCTTAACAGTTTCTAGTAATATGATGAAACAGATGGAAATAACTATTTTAAGATATTTCATTATAACCTGAAACTGGTGAAGGTTAAATATCTGTGATCACATTCTAAAGTCTATTTTTAAATTCTATCACATGAAGAACCCTAGCTGGATCCTCATCCGGATCATGCCCTCTAGCCATAGGTGTTCCTCAGGGTCCTGACCTGAGCCCTCTTCTCTTCTCTCTCCAAACTACTTTAATTGGTGATCTTATCAGTTCCTGTGGATTTAATTACCATTGCTGTGCTGACAATTCTCAAATTTATGTATCCTCCCCAGTCTTATCTGCTGACCTCTGACCTTGTATCTCCATCTGCCTTTCAGACATCACAGATAAGATGTCCAGTAGACCTTAAACTCCACGTGTCCAAAATAGAACTCACTATCTTTCCTCCTAAACCCTCCCTCACTATTATTGTAGAGGTTAACTGCTAGGATCTGTCCCCAACTCAGTATCTCTCAACAACCCTCCCCTTCCACCCAATCTATTGCCAAGGCCAGTCCATTTTCCCTTTAGTAAGGTCTCTCTAATATGCCCCATTCTCTTACTCCATGCATACCTTCTTTATCACATAACTGGATTATTGCAATAGCCTGCTGATGATTCTGACTACCTCAAGTGTCTCCCCACTACAATCCATTCTCCATTTGTCCACAGAAGTGATTCCCTGAAGTGCAGGTCCAATAATATTGTCCCCCTCCTCAGTCAATAAATTCTCCTGGCTCCTTATCACCTCCAAGATCAAATGCAAAATGCTGTTTGACATTCCAAATCCTTCATAACCTAGACCCTTCCTTACTTTTCCAGGTTTTTTATATCTTACTTCCTGCCACATACTCTTTAATCCATTGACACTGGAGTCCTAGATGTCCATGAACAAGACATTTCATTTCTTAGCTCCAGGCATTTTCTCTGGCTGCCTTCCATGCCTGGAAACCTCTCCTTCCTCAATTCTATCTACTAACTCTCCTGCTTTCTTTAAGTCCTAAATAAACTCCCATCTTACAGGAAACTTTTCCCAATCCTTCTTAATTCTAGTGCCTTCTGTCTACTAATTATTATCTATTTATCCCACATACAGCTTGCTTTGCATGTGTTTGCTCATTGTCTCCTCCATTAGATTATAAGTTGCTTGAGGGCAGGGATTATTTTTTCCCTCTTTTTGTATACCTATCACTTAGCATGCTGCCTGACACATAGTAGGTGCTTAATAAATGTTTATTGATTGACCCAATAGAAAATCAATCATTCATATCTCAAGATAGTGTGAATAAATCATTCTCCAATGAATGGCAAAGAAACATCCATTTTTAAAACCATATTTCAATTTTTACAATAGTATTTATTCATTTTCCCCTAAATTAATTTAATCCATGGTAAATTCTTAATTTATAGAGCTACTGAAGAACAAAAACAAACTTTAGAAAGTAATCTGAAGAATAAAAATCTACAAATGACTCATGTTGTAGGTAATACCTGAGCTGTGCTTGTAGCAGCAAGCACCCTAGCATACCTGGGACGGCTGCCAGTACAGGTTCTTAGATCTGCTTTTCTAAAGGAAAGCAACTCAAAATGGGTTAACAATCTTACTTTAATCCATCAAACGGACATCATTTACCTAGTTCAGGGAAAAACATCAGCAACCTGAACTTCAGAGAATACAAACAGAAGTTACAAGCAGAAAAAGAAACAGATCATCAGATGGGGCTTCTAGCCGTCTTATCATTATATCCATACCTAGTCAGTTACCAGAGAGAGGAGCACTAACATCTGGGTTTTTTAAAGCCGGGGGGGAGGGGGAAGGGGGGAACGGGGGGCAGGGCTCAATGGCTGCCCAGAGTCTCATCTGGCCAAATCACACAACTCTTTCCAAAGTGAGCCCCAAAGCAAAAAACTCACATCAGGGTATATATATATATATATATATATATAGCCTTCTCCTGGATCAGAGAATGTCACAGCCCTCTTGACCCACTGCCCAATCACCAAGTAATAAGATGTGGACATTCCTGAAGAACAAGCCTCCCGCCACAGGCTCCATGTGACCACATTCAGCCTATTGAGGGCAGAGTATACTTTCAAATAAGGGAAGGTTCTCAGAGCCACTTAAGCCTATCAAAGGCCCTAGAGGCAGGGAAGATCTTCAGATTCCCATAACACTGTTTGAAGAAAGACAGGGAGTCTAAGAGATAGAGGGAAGGAAGAAATGCCTTCCATATATGGGAAACAGTGAAACAGCAGATGGGATGCTATATACAAGAAGCAACTAGCCATCCAGAATTATAATAGTACAAATGAATATCAAAGAATCACAGAAATTTTAAACGATAGGTAACTGTTGGTCCTTTTAATATTGGTTATGAACTGTATGTTTTTTGTCCATCGATAAATCTACTTCTCTTTCTTATCTACCCTACAAATAACTGCTCAAGTTAGTTCCCAAAGCATGAATCTGATTATATTCACTCTCATGCTCAACTTCAGGGACTCCCTGTTGATTAGAGTGATCATACATTATTTTGTCTGTATATATGAAAATCTATCTATCCATCTATCTATCTACCAATATATGGAATGTTCCCTCTAAGCTTCCTAGTTTTCTAGCCTTATTGCACATTCCTCCCTTTCCCCATACTCTACAATCAAGCAACAGTGGCCTTCTTGTTGATCCTCTCATACAACACTCAGTCTCCCACCTCTGTGCTTTCGTACTGGTTGTCCTTATTCCTGAAATGTTTTCTCTTATTACCGCCGTTTCAGAATCTCTGGTTTCCTTCAAGATCGAGTGTAAATATGACCTTTTAATGAGACTTTTTCTGGTCTTCCCAAATAATAGCGCCTTTGTCCCATGTATCTGCTCTCTATGTGTTTTATAGGAACCTATATATATGCATGCTTGTCTACCCACCCCCAGTAGAATGTGAACTCCTTGAAGTTAAGCTGTTTCTTTTCTTTTTTTTTTTGGATCACTGGCACATAGAAGATGCTTAATAAAAACTATTAATTGGTCATTAAATTTAAGGAATTCGTGCATAAATATATTATTTCTTGATGACTCTCTTCTTAGTTATTGTCACCTGTAAATTTTAGCTCCTTTTGAAAAATTATATTTTTCTTCATATATTCTCTGTTTATTACGGTATATGTGTTGGCAAATATATGTGGGTAGTTTTCCCCTGCCACCTTGGTTTTCCAGTTTGAAAATTCAAATATGGTCTCTGATTATTAAGATCTGGATAAAGAGGATAATGGCGACTAGTTGAAATATACTAGTATAGTTCCACTTTGTTGACCTGCTGCAGTGGTTTTCCTCCTAATGTCATTTAACAATAGCAGAATTATTGAGTCCATTACTTGTGAACTATGGAAGACTGGGAGCTTCAGAATTAATACAAGTTCTTTAAGTCAGTATGTATACTCAGCATTTTCTGTGTTTTCTCCATCAATGAATACTATGCTACTCTTGCTAATGACAATATCCTATATTTAACATCTTCAGATTGCTTAATAGATATTATCTTATTTGTGCCTCAGAACAACCTGGTGAGATAGATTTGAATATTCATATTTAAAGAGGAAGAAACTGAGTTTCCTAGAGAGATTAAATCATTTTCCTAAGCTCACATGGCTGATAAATTTCTGATCTTCCTGAGTCGTCACAAAACTCTATACTCTCTGTTGAGTACTATCATGTGGGGAGTAACAGAAATGTTTCAAGTTAAAAAAAAGTCCGTATACTCTGAGAGATCTAGTCTTTTAAAGCATCTCTGCTCTAGCTATCAGGCATTCACTGTTCTTCAACACTTCTCAAAGACCCGCCAGAGCCACAAAGAAGTAGATCTTCTCTAGCTACCTACAAATAGGTAAGTGGCAACTAGTATTTCTATATTTGATATTACAACAGGAGGAGAAAAGGAGAAAGAGACAAACACTGATAGTAACCTCTTTGTGGGCAAAAAATTATGTTAGCCAAGGAAAAACATTTCATGTGTGTGCATGAAACATTTCATATATATAAACATATGTTAAAATGTTTGCTTAACATAATAAATATGCATATATTTACATATAAACATAGAATTACATATATACATATACATATATGCTTATAAACATATATGAAATGTTCCCTCTTAGCTAATATAACTTTACACAGATATGTGCATTATACATGTATAGAATATGTAATACACTATATATTGATATATGCCTGCACATATTCAATATGCTATCATATGCTAGTCAACATGCTGTTATATATTAATATGTTACACATATATTGAATAAATGCTTACATATATTCAACATGCTATGAGAGAGAGAGAGACAGAGAGAGAGGGAAACAGAGGGAGAGAGAGAATAGAAACCCCTTCCTGGGCTAAAATTATGTTAGTTAAGGGAAAACATTTCATGTGTGTGTATGAAACATTTCATATATATAAACATATGTTAAAATGTTTGCTTAACATAATAAATATGCATATATTTACATATAAACATAGAATTACATATATACATATATATGTACTTATAAACATATACGAAATGTTCCCCCTTAGCTAATATAACTTTACACAGATATGTACATTATAGAGGTATAGAATATGTAATACACTATATATTGATATATGCCTGCACATATTCAGTATGCTATCATATGCTAGTCAACATGCTGTTATATATTAATATGTTACGCATATATTGAATAAATGCTTACATATATTCAACATGCTATGAGAGAGAGACAGAGACAGAGAACACAGAGAGAGAGAAGGAAACAGAGGGAGAGGGAGAATAGAAACCCTTCCTGGGCTAAAATTATGTTAGTTAAGGGAAAACATTTCACGTGTGTGTAATCATAGATGTTTGTATGCTTGTTTAACACACATGTGTATACCTAAAGCATGTATGTATATGTATGTGTGTACATATATGTAGATGCACATACATGTACACACACATATGCTCCAGGTACAGACTTCAAAAGTCAGAGTGTTTTTCACTGCTTTTGAAATTGCGTTAGCTGTTGGTACCGCTGTTGTTCTTTCTTGAGCTCCGAGATAGGGCTTTGTGCACAGTCATTTTCACACAACTAAGTGCTATCCAATTGTAGGGCTGCATGTTGTTTCTTGCCTTTTCCTAATACTCCAAACAAGATCTTCATTGCCTCCACCTGAGTGAGGCTGACACTTTTCTGAAGCTAAAGTTGAAGAAGGGAAATGAAGACTTAGCTACTGCACAGGAGGATTGGTGAAGAGCCACACCTTCAGCCTAAACAGCACATCCCAACTATGCAGGGAATAGACTGCCAGAGCATCAGAGCAGCTCTATTACAGGGTAATAGAGAATATACTACGTACAGAAAAATGCACAAGGCAAATGCACTGCACCACATACATTGCTTATATTGCTTCCCAACTAGGGCAGACTATAAATATGCTTTGCATTAGCCCACCTGATTCACCACTAAATTCTCAGAGATTAAGTTAATTGTGGTAAATATATTTCCATGTGTTGGGTAGAAAATGTGAATAAAGCAAACTCTGTTTATTGCACCATTATCCCATTCTGTAGCATGTATACATAAACACTCCAAATGCAGGAGCCTAGATCCAAGGTTCAGTGATGTTACATTTCCCTGTGTTAATCAAACTTCCATAGAAAGTGGAGCCATATGCCCTGGCAATTCTCGGCTCTAGCTTTGAGTTGGCAGCCTATCTGCTTGACATTCAAAATTAAAAGATCTAAGTGGTGCTGTAAATTAAACTGGCTCCTTTTACACTAAACCCAAAGCTGAGAAACTGTGAGTGCCTGAGACTGATCACACATCATTTTCTAAAGTTGTGAACCCAAGGACTAATTCTTCAGGAGTCTCTAGTGACTTGAGCATTGATAGGAAAAGATAGATAACTTACATTTCCAGGTAACACAATATTGCTGAAAGGGCACTGAAGGAAATGTCTCAATAAAGAAAACTATGATGCAGAAAGAATAAAGATGTTCATTCCTCTTCATACAGAGGTCTCAATTCTGCCAAGCAGCTGAGAGCATTCCCCAGTGTGATTTCTCTGCTTGGCTTCTGCCTATGTGGCTAAGAGCCACAAAACCCACCCCATGCTAGCTTCCAGAAAAAGAAAAAAGATAATGCCCAGCACTATATGAAAACTGTTAGGAAAGGATAAGGGCAAATTCAATGGGACTGTCAAAAATTGATAAGGAGAAGAAAAAAATACTTCCTATAAGTAATATTCTCTTGCCCTATACACAAAATAATATAAAGAAATATATAACGTATCAAAACAGGCAGATATCTAAATCATGTGACTTCAAGCATGCCAAAAATATCTTTCTCCTCTTTCCAAAGGTTGGGAAAAGACTGATGGTCTTCTTATGAGTCCCCTCCAACTTTGCTCTTGATTACATAATAAAATAGCACCTGCCCTAAGTGAACTTGCATTCTACTAAGGAGCTATTCATAACATCATAAACTGTAGATTTAGATTCAAATGGGCCTTTGAGATCATTTAATTCAACTGCTTCATTTTATAACTGAGTCAACTAAGGCTCAAAGAGGTTGTTTCTTGGCGAAGGACATTCTTTATTTTGTCTTTCTATGCCTTTTGCTGAGCAGGTATGAAGCTGAGAATGTCATTTATTCCTTATTTTCCTCAGTTTCTTCGACTGATAGATGGGAATAATAATAATAATAATAATAATGATAATACCTACCTCGCAGGATTGTTGTGAGGATCAGATGAAATCCTTAGCACCGTGCCAGGCATGTATAAAGAGCAGTAGAAATGCTATTTCTTTCCCTCCCCCCACCCAATTTTTCCCCTTTACAAGTAATATTAATTGAAATGATGTAAGGCAAAGTAATTTGAATTTAGATTAAGAAAACCTAGGTTTAAATATCAGATTACCTGTATAAACTTTAGGAAGTCACTCTGTCTAGGACTCAATTTCCTTTCCTCTTATACAGTGGGATAATTGAAGTAGATGGCCTCTATGGTCCTTTCCAGATCTAAATCTATCATCCTAGGAACTGAAATTAATTTATCATGCTGTGCAGTACGACCTAGAAGACCTATGACCTAGAAGATTTTCAAGCCCAATAGCTCTTTAGCATACATACATATAGCAAATTGGCTAATTTCTATCTTTGAACTTTGGCCCTGAGTAGAGGAAATATAGTACAATTCTTGTTCAGCTGTAATACATCAAGAGGGTACCAATAGTAAAATCCAAGTATAGGTTAGTAGACTAATAAGAGACCTGTGCATTTGGGGGCAAAGAAGCAGAATTAACCTTTCCTACCAGGTGAAGGAATCTCACGGTGATGAAATTTTGGTTCTAAGAAGGAAGGGAAAGTACAAACAAGTATTAGGAAGTTCTGAAACATCAATGTAGTTAACCATATATAGTTTTGGTTTTCAGCAAGTTGCCTTGGTTTATATAAAGAAAATCAGGTTTAGAGTCCAGTTTGTAACACATATCTTGTCACTGTCTAGTGGGATAGGGATCATGGCAGAAAAGATGGCATGATTCAATCACATATATAATATGCTGCCATAAGTACGACAGGTAAATTAACATTGGTACCCACTGGGTATTCCTGAGTCTTTTGTAATCCATGTCATTAGATAATCTACTCAAGGAACTGGGTATGTTCAGCCTTGAGAAAAAAATGGGCAAGGAGAGATGATTATAACTTTTTTTCAAGTATTTAGAGGGTTTTTATGAATAAGATTAAGTTTGGTTTGTTTTTTCCCATTTGACCCTAAGGGAGAGAACTAGGAATAATGAGTAGAAGTATTAGAAAGACGGTTTTTGGCTTGATGTAAGGGATACTTTAGCTATTAGGGCTACCATAAGTGGAATGCATTATCTTGGGAGGTGGTAGGCTCCTCCTCCTTGATGCCATCAAGAAGAATCCAAACAGTGACTTCTTGGGAATACTGCACAGTAGCTTCCTTTTGTAGCTAGGGGTTGAGTGAGATGACATCTGATATCACTCTTAATGCCTTAGATCCTGTAATTCTGTGAGTAGTCATAGAAGCCTTTCCTATAGGCTCATAAATTTTGAGGTGGAAGAGTCCTTAGAGACCATCAAGTCCAACATACTCATTTTACAAGCAAGGAAACTGAGACCCAGTGAAACTAGGTTAAGTGGCTTGCCAAGTTAAAACAGATATGCAGGGAGTGATGTACAAACCCACATTCTCTGACCAAAAATTCCATGCTCTTTCTACACTACCATGCTCTCTTTCTTTATCCTTTATCCTTTATCACTCCTTTCTACTTTCTACATTTCTATTAGTCCTGACTTCACCCAATTCTCTATTTATCTCTTAAGAGAGTCAACAGTACATACTGTGTCTATTTCCAAGAATTAGAGAATCTCAAAGTTGGGTTGGACCTCTGAAGTTAAATGACCTCTAATGACTACATATCCCAACTGTGACCTGCTCAACAATTTCTCTGTGATATGCCTCATGAAAAACTACACAGCTTCTTCCTCACGTTGGAGCTTCTGTTCATAGAAGGAGGGAAGTAATTATAAGTGTTACTCTAGGAGATGTTTATTGGGTAACTCCATAAAAAAAAAAAGACAAATAAAACCACTTCCTCTTGACATTAAATTTCTACACATAAGCGCTCCAGGAAAGTTGATGGGATTAGACAAAGCACAAAATATATAGCCAGCCCACAAAAGAACAATGGCCATATCCAAACTGTTGGGGATGGCTCAGAGAAAAGTAATATTATTCATATAAAAAACCCCTAGAAGCAGTTCCCAGTAGCTTTCCACATTTGATGAGAGCCCACTTTGTACAAGCCACTCTATTGGGAACAAGACATCTTGCATCTTCACAGGATTGAGAGAAACCTGGGAAGCTACACATCATGACCTTGTTGATGGCATGAATATCTCCATATGAATATCCTTGATTTGGTTATATCTTGTTTCCATAAACTATAGCTCTAGAGAGAACGAATGCTATGCTTCTCTCATTATTTTAGTATTCAAAAGAGCTTAGTGCACACCTCTTTTTCTTGCTGGGACCACACAGAATTTCCCTTTTCTGTTTCACAGCCGTTCAAATAGCTGAAGACACACATGCATTCCCAATTCTTTCTAAACATCCCTTGTTCCTTCTACTTGAATGGGATAGTCACTAGTTTCCTCACCATCCCAGTTCTCACATCTTTGGATTTACTTGATTTTTTTTTTCTGGAGGAGGGGAGGCAAGGCAATTGGGGTTAAGTGACACACAGCTAGTAAATGTGTCAAGTGTCTGAGCCCACATTTGAATTGAGGTCCTCCTGACTCCAGAGCTGGTACTGTATTCACTGTACCACCTATCTGCCCTGCATTGACTTGATTTTTGTCAGTTTCCTGACTACTATATGGCACCAAGAATTAAACATAAACACATGATATGGTGTCACACCAATGCAATATTCACAGTGCCCATGATCACTATAAAGATATCTGCATGGTGCTCAATCATTAAAACATAACAGACTTTCCATATAAAGGACAGAACCAAAACATTTATTCAGATACCAGAAAAACGAATCCCAAAACCAGCAAGCCAATTTCCATCATAGTAGCAAAGAACTTAATAAACCATAACAGCACAGAGAGCCATAGCATCCTTTAACCTTTCCACAAATCAACATTTTCACTCATAAGTTCTGCCTGATTCCCTGGGATGTGTGCTCTTCTCCTCCCAGTCTAGCCAGCTCTGACTCCCAGCTTCCTGTGGCTCTCTTCTACCCTTCAGAAAACTCCTCTCACTACAGTCTCCATGTGATTACATTCAGCCTAAGAGAGAGCAGAGATTATCTTCAAAGCAGTGAAGGTCTTCAAATTCCCTTAGGTTTATTAAAGGACAGGGAAGATCTTCAAATTACCATTACCATTACATATGGTTTGACTAGGATTTGTCCTTCCCTTTTGTGAATATAAATCTCAATGCAGGCTAAGATCAATTTCTCTTTCTTGATTATTACATCATATTGTTGACTTGTATGGAACCTGTAACCCAATAAAACCACTAAATCTCTCTCTTGCTTACTCCTATCTAGCCACATCTCCCCTACGGTATATTTTTTTTTCTTTTGAATCCAAGTATAAGACTTTGGTTAATAATTCTAGGCTATTAAAATCCTTTTGGATTTTATACCTCTTGATTTGATGGGCTCTGCAACACTGATAGACACACCATATCTGTCCTTAGCTAAGACATAAATAAAAGTGTAGCATATTAGTAGCTATATTGATATAGTGCTATAAGGTTTTCAAAATATTTCATATGGCAAAGGTAAAAGGATAGATTCCCATGGCAAGTTGACACCAAGTTACTGAAGAATACTTTTTGAAAATCATAATTCAACTAGTTCTGAAATTGCCTATCATTTCACATCTTTCCATCTTTCTCACAAAAATAGAATCCGAAATTTTGTTTAAAATGCTTTCCTAAAATCAAAGAATATTATTTGATAGTATTCTTTCCTCTACTAACTTGGTAACTGAGACTAAGAAGGAAATTAGATTATTCTGACATGAGTTGTTCTTGATAAAGACATTGTGGATTCTAGTGGTCACCTATTTCCATTCTGAATTATCATAAAGCATTCCATTAATACTATATCCTTTGAAGACAAACTCAAAACCTATTAACTCTGCCCTCTTCTTAAAATCAGAAACTTGTCCTTTTCCAATTCTAAAGCACTTCTTCTACTTGCCATAATTCTTCAAAGGTAAAGTCAGTCCCAACACTATATTTTAGAAGGAAAGATTTTCCTGCTATAATACTTATATGTTATATTATTTTAAAATTAAAAAAAAAATTAAAAGAATATGCATTTTAGATAGCATGATTATTTTTTTTTTTTGCTTTTTGGAGGGCAATTGGGGTTAAGTGACTTGCCCAAGGCCACATGGCCAGTTTTTGTGTTAAGCATCTGAGGCTGGATTTGAACTCAGGTCCTCCTGAATCCAGGGTTGGTGCTCTATTCACTGCACCACCTAGCCACTCCCAGATAGCATGAATTTTTGTTTGCAGATGGGATATAATTCTCTTCATCTTTAAATTAAAAATACTGTAGCAGTAATAGTGACAAATCTAGTAAATGTTTCCTAAAAATGGATTTGAAACAATCGTAAGATTCAATAAACTTTTCTTAAGCACTGAAATGTGCAGAGAGCTGTGTTAGGCCCTGGGATACAAAAATGAAAATGAAATATTCTCTGTCTACAAGAAGCTTATATCCTACTTACAAGTCACACCAGAAAGTTTTACTGTTTAGTTGCAGGTAGACAAAATCATGATTTTGGTGGCCTCTCCAATACTCATAGCCATGCCATGTCTATCCTTATCTAAATCATACATTAAAATGCAGTATAATAGGGGGCAGAGCCAAGATGGTGGCGTAGCAGCAGCAACACATCACAGTTCTCACATAGCCACCCCAAAATACCCATAAAATAGGACTCTAAACCAATCCTGGAACTCCAAAACGCACACAAAGATACTTCCCACTACAGTCAGCTCAGCTACAAGGAACCATATCAGCACTGCGAACCGAAAAACAGCCTGGCCTGAAGCCCCGGCTATGCCCCGGGGGCGGCTGGACGGGAGGAGCTCAGGAGCTTCAGGTGAGCGGATTAGCGGCAGCTGTTAATGGGATTTGTGAAAGGGG
>JAQQSU010005629.1:0-13743 GCA_028627135.1 Pseudochirops cupreus | reverse complement strand
GCTCTGGCCTGAGAACAATCGCTCAGTCCCCCTGCTGCCTGCAGGCCGCGGGTGGGAAGCTGCAAAGCCGAGGGGGATACAAAACCTCTGCCTTTCACTTTTCTGCTCTGGAGGCCTTCTGGCCAGACTGCTTATCTCCCCCTTTCACAAATCCCACTTGCAGCTGCTGCTAATCCACTCACCTGAGAGGCTCCTCAGCTCTTCCAGTCCAGCACCCCCTGGGGCACAGCCGCGGCTTCAGGCCAGGCTGGTTTCGGTTCGCAGTGCTGATATGGTTCCTTGTAGCCGAGCTGACTTTAGTGGGAAGTATCTTTGTGTGCGTTTTGGAGTTCCAGGATTGGTTTAGAGTCCTATTTTATGGGTATTTTGGGGTGGCTATGTGAGAGCTGTGATATGTTGCTGCTGCTACGCTGCCATCTTGGCTCCACCCCCAGAATTTTATTTTTTTCAAAGAAATTTGAAACATTATTTACTATTCAAAGAAATTTTTGATTCATGTCTACATGTTCAATCAATTGCACCGTTGTAACACAGACTCAGTTAACATAACCCATGACTTGAGGTGGGAGAGGCAAAAGTGAGAAGGAATATAGTTTATTGCATCAATCTTGGCCAGGTCCTCCTCCAAATCCCAAATCCATTTTGGCTTATGACATTTGGGGAACAGAAAAGAAGGCAAGGTAAGATCAAGAGGATAAGGAGAGATGATGAAGGAGTGTAAGAAGAAAGCCAGAGAGGGTTGTAGAATCATAAATTAAGAGCTGGAAGGAACCTTGAGAGGCTTTGCTGGAGGGAACATTTTGTATCTTCAGAATTAGGGAGCAGAAATCGAGCTACGAAAAGACAATTAAACTTTCTCTTCTCCCTCTTTTTCCTTCATCTAACCAACTGGTATCTGATCAGTCCAAAACAGTCTAATCAGTTGTGATTGTAGATTCAACCTTAAGTGATAATAATAGCTCACATATATATAGCTTTTTAAAACTTTCCAAAATGTTTTCTCACAACAAATTTGGGAGGTATTGGGATGATAGAACCAGAGCTAGAAGGCACCTCACAGGCCATTGAGTGCACTCCCTTCTTTTGTAGATGAGGAAACTTGGACCTAGGGAGATTAAGTGTAAGAGGAACAGGTTATCACCCCCATTTTACAAATGAATAAGAGGATGTTCAGAGGTTCAGATTGACTTGGCCAAGAGGACAGTGTCAGAGCAGAAATTCAAACCAGGATTCACAGCTTAGCTTAGATCATTCATTCTAGTTGCACGACATCCTTCCCTCCCTTCTTTTTCCTCCAATAATACAGGGGTCTACATTAACTTTTGTTGTATTGTTTTTGTTTAGTTGTTTTAGTCATGTCTGACTCTTCATGACCTCGTTGAGGGTTTTCTTGGCAGAGATACTAGAGTGGTTTGTCATTTCCTTGTCTAGCTCATTTTACAGATGAGGAAACTGAAGTAAACAGACTTGCCCAGGATAAACAGCTAGTAAGTGTCTGAGGCCTGATTTGAACTCAGGAAGATGAGTCTTCCTGACTTCAGTCTTGATGCTTTACCCACTGCACCACCTAGTTACTTTAATTACAGGTTTGCAAAAATGATTTCTCAGATGAAGTCCAAGATGAAGCCACTTTCCCTTAGGGATTCAGACAACTTGGTCGAGTCCTTTTTTCTCTCCCATTTTAGTCCCCTTTTAAAAATAAAAGTGTTGAGCCACATTATTTCTGTAATCTGTCCAGTTCTAAAATCTACTAATCCTAATACTGATATTCCTATCTGGGACACACAGTTAAGTTTAGGCCCTATATCAAGCCCAAAATCTCACGTGCAAGGAAGATGCAGTGAGATCCAGTTAAAATAATTCTGGATTTGGAATCATAGGACCTGGGTTTGAATCTTGGCTATTCCACCCATGACAGGTATGCCAGTTATCCAGTCTGATGCTTGTTTCTCTCATTTGTTAAAGAAGGAAGTTAGATTAATTTCAGAGCTTTAATTCTTTGATCCCATGATCAAAGATGACTTTGATGAAAGAGGATCCTTTGACTCAGTTCTGTGATGTTTCAAGTGCCCCACGCTCCTGGAAAAAAAGTGTTATGGCTCAATTCAAAAGCTCTGGAATGTTTAGTGGTTGGGTCCTTTCTGTATCAGTTTGTCTACTATAAAGCAAAGATAAATACTACTACCTGTCATTAATATAGGGGTAGAGTGATGCTTAATGAGATGAAAGCTACAAAGATCCTGCCTTCAGGTTTTTGGGCAAAGGGATTTAATATTTTTTGGAGAGGTGGTACTGCTATTTCTTTGCCCCCTTAATTTGTCATAAATTAGTTGTCATTTCTAGAGGAATAGCAGAAGCTAGAGGTGAGTAGAGAGAATTGATGGGAACTTGAACCAGATATGGTCTGGCAGGCTGTATTTGAGGTAGCTTATGGTGCCAATGGGGCTTAAGCGACAGACATGCTGGCAAGGGATAGGGTGAATACTGGGCATTCATTTTGCTGATAAGGCTTGAAGGGAAGGTTAAAGCTTGATAGGTCATGGTTGAGATTGACAAAATTCAGAATCAGCCCTCAAGCTTAAGGCTTGGTCATGAAGGGTCTCAGAAGAGGATAAACTGGACAGCAGGCAGAGTAAGTCTTGTTGTGAATAGGGATCAAGACAGATTAGTGTGCAAGACAGGCTGAAGCTTGTTTGATAAGCAGAGGGTTCAAGTCAGAGAATCTGGGGCTATGATCACCAAGGATCACTGTCAGGAGGTCCTGTGCTGCTGACGTGAATTTGACACCATCTGTGTAGTCTTTCGTATCTTGGGTCCTCCCTGGTTAGCATGATACCTGAAGATATTTTGAAGTATTAAAAAACCTATGCCAGATAGGGCAGTTTCTGTCTTCTCATCTGTGTAAAAGCATTCTGTGTCTATGTTAGACAACATTACTATTTCTTTTGGGAAGCTTGGGAGTTCCATTGTAGGTTGCATGGAAACTGATTCCTATGGATCTCTGAAAGTATCTTCGTTAGATTCTGCCATGAGTTATGTGCAGCTCTGGAATTGAGGGTCATGAAAACCAGGCATTTATCTGGGGCTTTCTTTAAAACTCATTTCCACTGAAAAGTATGAAAATATACTTAATTGGAAAATGTGTCTGATAGTTGAGAACAAATGAGAATTTATATTTAGATAGCATTTTATTTCCCAGCAACCCTGTATACTGGACTTGCCTGGTCATGCCCAGATTTCCTAACACGGAGGCTTTTTGTGTTCTCTACTACATGTGTAGAGGGAGCCTCCTTTGATTGGCTGCAAAGCCACGAAGTCTGACTCTTTAAAACTGATCAAATGGAGTCAGTCTTTTCTTGTATACCCTTTCCTGATGTCCCCATAGTCCCACAGTCCAGGGTCCATGAATTTAACACCTTCCTCTCCTTCCCTATTAGCCGAACTCTGAAAAATTGGCCTGGAAGCACTTGTTCCTGTTTTATATTGTTTGTCCTCAGTTTCAGGTTTGGTTAGTGATTCCTCCACCTGACCCAATGAACTGGAGGCTTTAGAGTGACTTTAAGAGCCAGAGTTGCAGACAGCCAGCTAAGAAGCAAGCTAGAATGGCTGGGTCTTGAGCCTGAGGGAGCTTTGCAAATGGACCTGAGACTATCTTATATAGGAACTGAGTTAAACTATGAGCCAAGTTCATACTCCTCTTGAGTATGAGGTGCTACAAAGTAGGGAGGAATAATGCTACACACGTTAGGATGTATGTTTGTGTATTTGTTATTACACCTTTGAAGTAAATATTCCTTTGTAAAGCTAATCCAGCTGTTAGTAGCTAAATGAAACTGGCATCCAGGGGCTCCCACCTCCCATAATTGGGGGAGCACCATTGATGGGGCCTGGAGCCATTGTCAGAGAGTCTAGATATACTCCAAGCCCCCTTACGGGTGCTGAACAACCCTGGGAGAGGGGTGAAGTGTAATGTACCTAGACTTATGGGCAGCGAGGGACAGGTAGTACTATTATAATTGTAAAGCAGGTAGCGTAAACATTATTATCCCCATTTTGTAAAGGAAGACATTGAGTCTCGGGTGAAATAAGTATTTTACCCAAGATTATTTGACTAATAAATATTAGAACCAGGATTTGAACCCACACATTTTGACTCTAATGTTGGTACTCTTTCTTATTATATCCTGATGCTACTCTGCCAAAAATTCCAGATACCAATTGTAATTGTCTACCAAGACACATACTGGCAACTAGAATATATCATTGGAGTCTTCGAGGAGAAAAAGTCAGATATAATTGTAAATTGTAGATAACTCTCCCAAGAACTATCTGCTCATGTAGTATCAGGCAGATGAGCAAAAGCATATGGCCCCAAAGTGAGAACAATGTGGTTAGTTGTGGGCACCACATAGTAAGAGGGACTAGATTATGTCTGGAAAATGGAGACTAAGGATATAGAAACCAAATCTTATAAGGAACATTTTTAAGAACTAGGAGTTTTTAACCAGGAAGGAAGCAGACATGGAGGTGGAGTGAGGATGTTAGTTCTCAAATCAAAACATTTGAAATGGGACAGCGGACTGAAAGGTATCTTTAAATCAACTTTTTAGGACAAATTTAATCAGAGGCTATATGTAGATACCTTTGGATTCAAGGCTCCATGGATGGTAGAAACTGAGGGGTACAACTGCAGAGAGACAATGAACTTCTTGGAATATAGGCCCTCATGGAATGAGACCTCAGGACTCCACCAAGCCACTGCTAGGAAGTCTGCTGTTAGTGAAGCAGTAGAGACTAAAAAGGTCAGAAAAGACCAGCTTATGAAGGACTTTAAGAGCCAAAAAGAGCTTTTTTATGTGACCCAGTCAGGAGGAGAAAGACCATCTGTCAAAGATGTTTGTAGAGAGGATTCTTACATCTGATGGATGGTTAGACTGAATGACCTCCAAGAGCCCTTCCACCTCTTAAAGAGACTTCATGATTCTAGGCAGCTGGAGTAGATGGTCTTCTGTGTCCTTGCCAGCTCAAAAATTCTGTGATTTAATAAGTATGATATTACAACTATGTCTGCCCTAAATGATGAGCCTTTCCTCATTTTGAGAAACACCATCTTAGTTCCCTGAGTCTGGCTTGTGGTAGGTTGGAAGGAAATCAGAGATCATTATTGAGTCCATTCATACTGTAATGTTCAACTTGGAAGGTTCCTGGGAACATTTTTCCAGCCAAGCAGGGGAGAGAGCTGTTCTGGGGGATTTGTTGTTATGCTTGTCAACTGCTTGGATTGTTTTTTCCCCTTTACTGTTCCCTGTTTGTGCAACTGGGAAAAGAGAGAAGACTATGACATGTAATAGCATCCATGACAATCTAGAAGCAAAGATTTTATTTTCTGCATGTGTCATAGCTAAAGCTGGTAGGACAGAGCCTTCCTTGTCTGTGATCCTCCAAGGAAGGCCATTTCTTATGGCATGATGAGAGGGATGCTTTCCTTGCAAGGTAGACTCTAATAATCCCCCATCCACAGAAAAATAAACAAAAAGACATCCTTTTGAAGAAGTCGTGTTTATAACATGATAATTAAAATTTAAAGCCAGAAATTTTTTTCTTTCTTTTTCATCATCAGAAAGACCATTGGATTTAAAGTTTAAATACTACATTTACAATGCCAGATCTGTCAGTTACTACTTGTGTAAACTTGGGAAAATCCTCATTTTTGTCTCTAAATATGATAACATGAGACGAGATGACCTCTAAGATGTCTTCCAGCTCTTGCTCTATCATCCTCCACCTTCCTCTTCTAGTCCAGAGGGCAGACAATGATTTAGTAGATAAATGCTCTACACACACACACACACACACACACACACACACACACACACACACACACGATTTTAACCTGGAGCCCAAATCCATCCAGTACTCCTTCCATTCTTATGCATTGCCTAGCTCTCACTTTGTTGTTGTTCAGTCATTTTCAGTCATGTCTGGCTCTTCATGACCCTGTTTGAGGATTTCTCAGCAAAGATACTGGAGTGGTTTGCCATTTCCTTCTCCAGCTCATTTTACTGATGGGAAAACTGAAGCAAATAAGGTCTGAGGTAAACTGAGGCAATCTTTGCCCACGTTCACACAGCTATTAAGTGTCTGAACCAGTTCTGAACTCAGGAAGATGAGTCTTCCTGACTCCAGGCTCTGCACTCTATCCACTTTGCCACCTAGCTGCCCTAGCTCTTGCTAAGCAAGAATAATTAGTTAAAATAAATGTTACAAGAGCTTCTTCTCTTCAGGGGCAAGCATTTCCCAAGTGAGCACCTTCCTAATTCTGTCCAAGTCTGAGGTCTCCAAGTGTTCTAGGGTTTCCACCTTCCCCTCAGCATTTTGTGCTCCTTGTCCTCAGTGGAAAAATGTAGTTAACATCCCTGATCAAATCTTTTACTAGAACAACTGCCAAGTAACAAAACAGAATATTTTATTTTACTACCTTTTTCTGACCTTTCACAACTTTAGAGATAAGTGAAATGGCAAAGAAAGGAGAAACTTCAGGGACTGTCTGAATAATCAGTTTCTAAGCTTCCTGAATCTACCCCCTCCCAGGCCAAGTGCTTGTTTTCAAAGAGGACCAGTGATATCATAGAGTTGCACAAAGTCATCAGCCTCATTTTTCTCTTCCAGAGTCATTGAGGTCCAGTGGCAGGACAAATGCCAATATGATTGGTAATGGCCTGGGATGCAGTAAATGACGTTGCAGTATTTGACGTCTGACCAAGCTGTAAGAGCTCCACAGTGCCTGCTTTAGCTGCCTTTATGGCTGTTGGAATAAATTGTTCTCGTCCACCCATTCCACCAGTGGAAGTCTTCACATGCTTGGGGTAGACATTTCCTTAACTCACTAATGGGTTTGAGGCCTGTTGGTTACCCTCAACCTGGTCTAGCCCATCTGTCAAGATGGTTTTACTGGGGTATGGTTACTGTGCATGCGATAGCTTCTTGGAACCACAGAGAGTTGGGTGACAGGTGGATACCAAAGGTGGATGAATAGCTCTGAGAAGGGCTTAGCAAGCCCTCACATCAGAGGTGCTAGTCCTCCAAAGAATGGCCCACTGATAGGAGGTGGAACATGAGGGTTCTTTAGGTAATCTATTAGCTGGTCCTACACACAAAGGCAAATGATTTTGCTGTTTAGTGAGAATGTAGGGAGAATAAGGTGCTGTTTAACCCCAAAGATGGAAAGTTCACTAAAATGAATAAATAAATAAACAGATAAATAAATAAATACATATATTTATATATAAACATATAAATAAATAAAATAAAAATGTTATTTCCCAAAACGCAGTCAGTATTGCTTGAAAAGAAAATCATTGTGATTCTGACATCATTCTTGTCAACATGGTATTGAATCTCCTCATCTGGTAGAGTGCATTATCATTATGTCTTGGCTCTGTGCTGAGGCAAAGAAGTATCTGATAGGTCCAGAGAGGAGAGAGGAAAAAGGAGGAGGAAGAGAAGAAGAAGGACAGGGAGGAGAGAAGGAGAGAGAGGGAGAGATAGAGAAAGAGAGAGAGGGAGGAGGGAGGGAGAGAGACTGAGACTCATCACTAAAGCAGATCATCTCTGACTTGGTATTATTTTCTCTTCTCATTTCTCAAAACACTCATGTTGAGAGCATGATCTTCCTACCCTTACCTACATACTTTAATTTCTTTCTTCTAACATGAAATGACAAAGATTAGGTAGTTTAAAGTGGAAACGTTCAAGAGATACTGTGCTTGGAAGAAGTTAGTTTTGTAGTGTCTAATATAGCAATGGATAAAGCCTTCTGTTCCTATGGATTAGGAGGTTTGAGAGCATCTGAATTTGATATTTGTTAGTTTCCATGTTCAATTGTTGTAGGACTTAGAATTTCAATGTTAAATGCCATTGTTTATGGTCCAGCAAGCATCTTCTCAAATCTTCCTTTTTCTTTTCTATCAAAGCATTGTGTGGATGTCTATGAGATCTTAGCTCAATCAAGACAAAGGTCCCAATCTCAGCCAAGGGGAAAACTCCTTAAAGTCTCTAAGGAGGCAAGACGACAAAGCCAGCCACCATTTATTAAGCACCTATTATGTGCTGGGTACTGTGCTAAGCACTGGAACCAGGGATGTGATGAGAATTTGCCTTCCTCTACATGTCTGCCACTTCCCAAGTCTGCCTTTCTTTGTGTGTCTAGAGTTGGTCCTTTAGAGAGTCTGGTACCATGCCTGTCTTCTTGAAGAAGAAAAAAACTTCTGTTAAACTATCACATCAGCTCTGCTCCTTATGTATCATGTTGTGCTCAACACATTTTCTACCAATCCAGAATCATGCGTACATAGCACACAAAGCAACTTAGACTTGTCTTGAATTCTGGATTACATCTAAAATTAAATTTGTGATTCTCAAATCACATATTCTCAGAGTTGGAAAGATTTCAGAGGTCACCTAGTCTCACTCATACTTGAACAAGAACTTTACAATATTTAAAATTTTTTAACAATTGTTTTCAGTTCCAAGTTATTTCCTTCCCTTTATCCCTTCCCTAACCCAAAAGAGAAGGCAAGAAATATGATACCCATCATACATATGATGTCATACAAAACGTATTTCCTCATTAGCAATGTTACCAGAAAACCTAAACCAAAGCCAAACAAAATAAAGGGAAAAAAATAAAGGCAAAAACATGGACTTCAGCCTATGTTCAGTCTCTATCTGGAGGTGGACAGTGTTTTGTTTTTTTTTTTTAATCATGCCTTTTACAATGCCTGAAGGATTCCATTGTGAATAATGGTGGTATGGAACCTTTTGCTGCCAAGGCAGCCCATTCCACTTTTGAATTGCTCTAATTGGTAAGCTTTTCCTGTTATCAAGACTGAATTTGCCTTGGCACAACTTTTTCCCATGGTTCCTAGTTCTGTTCTGAGGCCAAATAGCACAAGTTTATTTCTTTTTCTCTGGGACAGCTGCTTTTTGCCCTCATTCCAGTTCTTTCAAAACAATCTTTACATGGTGTGATCTCAAGGCTTAGTCTTCCTTCAAAAAACAGTTCCTCATCCTCCAAGCACATCTTATGAATTGCTACCTTTGCTCACACCATTGCTCAGAGCTCCCTTCTGTCTCTTTTCTATCTCTCTCAAAATCTTATTTATTATTTAAGGCTCTTTGTTAATTACTTCACAATTCTCTCAGTCTTCAAGGTTCTAAATAGTTGCTATAATAAAATAAAAATCACTGCTGGAGATGAGCAAATAATAACAACTCACATTTATGTTGTATGTTACATTTACAAAGTAATTTATATACATTATCTTATTTGATTCTCACAGCAAATCTGTGAAATAGGTGCTATTATTATCCCCATTTTATAGATGAGGAAACTGAGGAAAATAGAGGTTAAGTGACTTGTCCAGGATCACAAAATAGTTAAGGTATCCTTTCTGCCTTAGCCCTGAAATCACTCACTGAGTGCACACAAATTCTTCCTTTGGAATGTCTTATATCCAAATCTGCTTTTCACAAGGTAGGTCAGTGCCTTATCATTTCACACGTGGATTATAGTTGCAGGCTCATAATTAGTTTCCATGACTCTAATTTCTTCCTCGCACCAACTTATCCTATACACTATTGCCAGATTAATTTATTTTCCTTAAAAACTTTAAATGGTTGCTTGTTGAATACAAGATAAATTCCAGGCTCCTTAGCCTGACATTCAAAATTCTCCATATTATGGTCTTTGATTTACTTGACAAAATTCGCTCAAGTTTACTCATTGCTTTCCAAACACATTTGACTTTGTTCACACCATTCCTCCTATGTAGAGTTTCCTTTCCTTTCTTTTCTCCCTCTTTCAAAATTTTTATCTATCTAACAAGGCTTAGCCTAAGTCCCATTTCTATGAAGTCTTCCTAGCCCACTCTCTATCACCCTTCCCTCTCAATTCATGACATTGACAGCCTATATCATTCATTTGGCAATTAAACATATAATGCCACATGTTTTTGTCATGTATTCAACTCAATTACCATTTATTAAGGTAGCAGATATCAACATTATTATAGGTGCTGTGGGAACTACAAAGATGCTACTGAACTGAATGAAAAAAATCTTTTGAAAAGATTTGCTGCTCAGGTCCTGCTGGACCTTTGTTTAAAGTGAGTTGCTCCACCACTGAAAACAATTTTAGAATCATCAGTCTATAAGATCAGTGATTTCCAAAAAGGAGGCAGTACCTTTACCTCAGGGAACAACTAATCAATCAAAGATAGAAGGATGGGTTACACTCCTCTCCTTGTTTCCATTAAACTAATCATAAGCTTGTCTCTATTACAACTATACCACCCTTTTAAAAACTCTCCCTTCTCCACATGGTCTATGGGGATTGTAAGGGGCAGACCTTGCAGAGCAGGAAGGATATAACGTAACCAAATCTACGTATCTGTTTATAGCAGTTCTCTAAGCACATTTCCATCCTCCTAGCTTCTCTACATCCTTTCCTGAGTTCATTACCTTCCCCCACCAAATCTACCCCCTTCCAAACTTCTCTATTTCACCCAAGTTTTCAACTTTGCAATTATTCTTGTCTCCTTACTGTCCCTTACCCCACACAACCAAAAAGTTGCTGAGTCTGGTCCCTTTGACTTCCACAAGATTTCTGGCATCTTTCCCTTTTCTCTACGTACAGAGCTAACATCTTTATTCAGGGCCTTGCTAGTTCTCATCTAGACCAGAAGGGTCAAACACACTATGGGCAGGCCAGCCTGACTCTTGTCAATTAAAAAAAAATTGATTTGTTTATTTACTTCTAGTTTACAAGATTCAGTTCCACAATCTCTTGAGTTTCTAATTTTCTCCTCTCGCCTGCTCCCCTACCCCTCACCGTGGCAGCATGCAATCAAGTATAGGATCTGCGAATACTTTCACATTGGACATTAGTCTGGTTGTATAGAAGGGTTGTAACTGATGGAATGAACAATGGGAAAGAGGAAACAAAACCAAACATGGAAAAGAAAGAGAGCTTGTAGTTTGCTTCAGTCTCCATTTAAACTCTATTCTTTCTAGATCTTTCTCTGAATGTAGACATCTCCTTCCATCCTGAGTCTTTTAGAGTTGTCTTATAACCTTGCATTGCTGAGAAGAGTCCAGTTTATCAAAATTGGTGTCATGCATACGTTGTGTCTGTCATTGTGTAGAAATTTCTCCTGGTTCTGCTCTTCTCACTCAGCATCAGTTTTCATTTATTTATTTATTTATTTACCTCTCCAGGTAAATATGAAGTCCATCTGCTCCTCATTTCTTATAGCACAATAATATTCCATTACATTCATATACCACAACTTGTTTAGCTGTTCCCCAATTGATGGGCATCTCCTTAATTTACAATTTTTTGTCACCACAAAGAGAGCTGCGATAAATGTTTTTGTACGTATGGGTCTTCCTTTTACTTCTATGATCTCTTTGGGATACAACCCTAGAAGTGGTATGACTGGGTCAAAGGGTATGCAATTATTTATAGCCCTTTGAGCATAGTTCCAGATTGCTCTCCAGAATGGTTGAATCAGTTCACAGCTCCACCAACAATGCATTAGTGTTCCAATTTTTCCGCATCCTCTCTAGCATTTCTCATTTTCCTGTTTTGTCATCTTAGCCAATCTGACTGGTGAGATGTGGTACCTCAAAGCTGTTTTGATTTGCATTTCTTGAATCAATAATGATTTAGAGCATTTTTTCATATGCTTATAGATAGCTTTAATTTCTGCCTCTGAAAATTGCCAGTTCATATCCTTTGACCATTTATCAATTGGGGAATGACTTATATTCTTACAGATTTGACTCAATTCCCTGCATATTTTAGAAATGAGGCCTTTATCAGAGACACTGGTTTTAAAAATTCTTTCCCAATTTCCCACTTCCCTCTTGATCCTGGTTACATTGGCTTTGTTTGTACAGGCAACACTCTTGAATGAGATCTGTACCAGATGTATATTGGGAAATGTAATTGGGAACTTTTTAAAAGAACAGATAAAAATGTGGTACAACATAGATAATTCTAACATGTGGTTTCCTAAATCAATATGCACTCACCAGAAATCTTTATTTACATTTAATAATCCTAGTTCTATTTGAGTTTTTCACCACTGGTCTAGACTATTACAATAATCTCCCATTTGGTCTGCCTCAGGCCTCTCCCCTCTCTGATCCATTCTCTACACGGTTGACAAAGTAATTTTCCTAAAGCCGAGGACTGACCATGTCACTCCTCTACTCAGCAAACCCCAGTGGCTCCCTAGGATGAGCTGTTTCATCTTTAACTCATTCTTTCAAAATTCTATTTTTGTTTGTTTCATAATGCACATAATAATGCAGTACTACTTGTACGTAATTTATAAATAGGTAAACACCCTTATTAAGGGTGTATGTACAAAACTTTTTCCTCATAGAGGTATGTTATACAAAAAATTTGAAGACTGTTGGTCCAGATAACAAGGCAAATACAGCTATGTTTTTCTGAATGTTTTCCATCACCCTTATTCTCATTACCCCTTCAGTTTCACAACAAAATCTTCCTTTAAGTGGGGAGATTTTAATTAGCACCCTAGAGAGAAGCTGAAAAGCTTGTTTTTATTTTCAGTGCCTGTTAGAGGAGAAATCCTGGAAGTGTTAGGGTGCCAGGAGAAATTGGCTTTCAGATGGAAGTAAATATAAATAAATCAGAGTCACGGTGGTGCTTTATTGCAAGGCTCTGAACCTTTTGGACTTTTCATATGGGGCAGGAGAAGATAAGAACTATGACTCTGTAGTGGTTTGTGGTTTTGCCTGTGTCTAGGTGGAAGGACAGCTAGATGGCCCAGTAGATAGAATGCTGGGCCTGGAGTTAAAATCCAGCCTCAGATACTAGCTGTGTGACGCTGGTCATGTCACTTACTGCTATTTGCCTCAGTTTCCTCATCTGTAAAATGATCTGGAGAAGCAAATGGCAAACCACTCCAATATCTTTGCCAAAAAAACCCGAAATGGACAAATAAAATTTGCAATATTACAGCATACTGATGTGATCCTACTGTCTTTCCCAAATGGAATTACAGAGTCAGATATGACTGAAACGACTCAACAGCAACAACAAAGGTGTAGAGACTAGCTATGTTTTCCAGTGCTTCAGTTCTCTGTTCTGTAACTGAGAATCTACATCTGAGCATGTATTTTATGAGGGCTGAGTAACCCTGGTTGACATTTTCTTTCTTACTACAAAATTAAAAATCAACAACATACATGAACATTTAGATGAAGAAAGAAAAACAAACAAGCTAACACAAAAGGGTGGTATGTAAAATCATAAACTTCTGTTATGTATTTTTAAAAAGTAGATTAAATTTAACAAGGTGACCCGTCCATACTCTGTGTCCTCTGCTAAACGTTTTTTTTTCTGGTTGTATTTTTCTGAGTGATTGGTTAATTTAATCAAATCAATTGTATAGGTAGACAAAGCCAAGAAGAGAACTTGAACTCTGGATGTCTTATGGCCAACTTCATCAGCTCAAACATAACATGTCAAAGATGTTACACTCCTAACTATGAACCTCTCCAAAGTGCGCATTATCCATGGAATGTCCTTCTTGTTCCAATTCACCCGATTCTCTCATTAATCAAACAACTCTGTATAGCTTCTTTCTTTCCCAGAATCTCTGTGTAAATGGAAGAGAGAAGATCATTCTCTTCTGACTTGCAATTTCC